>JAFIRS010004059.1:0-102213 GCA_018342105.1 Gonioctena quinquepunctata
AAATTTTTTTTTTTTAAATAAAACCCCCTATGGACCACCTACTGCCTCTCTTTAACTTTTCATTGGAAAAAAAAAGACATTTTTGTATTTCTTTGCAAACTTTTAAAAAAAATATACAACTAGTTCATGAGTTTCCTTTTTGTTCGAAAAATTTTTTCAACTTAGTAAGCTTGGAAAACAACATTTTGAATCTTTTTCCAACTAATTGTTTTTTCGCTGTCATTTTCATCTCAACCCCCCAAAAAGGGGGTTAACGGGGGGGAATTTTTAGTTTAGAAAAAAATGAAAAAATAAAAAAAAAGGTTCACAAAAGTGAACAGGTTGATATATTTTTTAAAATTTGGGAAAAAATGTCTTGAAAACATTGTCGCCGCTTTCAGTTCCCCCTATACGATACCCACAAAAAGAAGACACCCAAAAAAAATTTTTTTTAAAAAAAATGTGGAAAAATTTTTCCCCAAAAGGGGGCCCAAAAAATTTTGGGGAAAAAAAAAGGCGTAAGTGGGGGGCAGAAATGAATTTTTTGCTTATGTCGATTTTCCCCCAAAAACCTTTTTCCGAGGGGGGGTTGGGAATCCCAAAAAAAATTTCCCCAGTCAAAAACGCTAAAAATTTTTAAAAAAAAAACCATTACCGTGTTTAAAAAATTAAAACTTACAAAATTAGTTGACAATATTAAGAAAGTTTTTTCTCCCCACTAAGTTGAAAAAATTTTTCGAACTCCGAAAATTTTTTTTGATTAAAATGTGTGTGACTGAATTGATTAACCAGTAAGGGGACAAAAAAAAATTTTTTCAAAAAAAAAATTTAAATTTTTTCTTTTTTTTCGACTCATTTAATCTTTGCCCAAATCTCATTTATCCACGAAAAAAAAAAAACAATTTCAATTAAATTTTTTAAAAAAAAAAAATTTTAAATTTTGACATAAGGTTTGGACTTTTTTTGACCTGTTAAACAAATATGAAAAAATAAAAAAGGGGTGTTCTTTTGAAAAAAAAAAAATTCTACTGGCATTTCCAAAAAAAACCGGGGGTCCGCCATTTTGGGAAAAAATTGTGATCAAACCCAAAGGGTTGTTTAAAATTTTAAACCAAAATTTCCCGAAAAATCCTTTCCCAATCAAATTTACGGGGGGGCCGATTCCTTTGTCCCCCATACGTCCCCGAAAAATTTGATGAATTTTGGGTTGATCCAATCTCTTGTTTTTCAGTGCGTTATTATATTAACTAAAACCCTGGAACATTCGTAACAAAAAAACTTAAAAAAACAAATTACATCCCACTTAAAATTCGCCCAAAAACCCAAAAATCACGGTATATCATCTTCATCAATAAAATTTAATTCCACAATATCAGTCAAATATCTCCGATAAAAGCGTCATCAAATAAAATGACTCAAAAAATAAAACTACAAATTTTTTCGATCTGCCCCCCACCCAAAGATGGGGGGTTCAAAAAAAACCCCAGAGTTTTTTTAAACAACAAAAAGACCCCTTTTAGCATTTGATAGGGCCCTTGCTTTTTGAACCCTAACAAAAACGTATTCCTCTTTTTAAAAACTTAAAAAATATATAAAACCCCAACAAAAGGTAACTCCGAAACAATGGGCTGCTTTGACCATGCATTCATAAAAATAGAGCCAACACTGGGGGTCCAAATTATTCCAATTATATTAAAAGCGCAATAACAGACCATTTTAGTGTCATAAAAATATCGGAAAAAAAGACAAATCCCCAAAAAACACAAACCCATATAAAAACAAACAAAACCATCAACCATGACGAATCAAACCCCCTACAACAAAACAATTAAAAAATTAATAGCTATAATGAAATGACAAATATAGAAACATGAAAACCCCCAAAAACTTTGGGAAAAAAAAAAATTACTACAAAAAAAACATCAATCAAAACCGATGGAAAAAGCCATAGGGAAAAAAAAAAACGCATAAACCTGGAATTTTTTAATTGCAGGAAACATCAAAACCAAACGAAGTAGCGAAAATTTTCAACACACATTTTGCGACGGTTGGGAAGAAAATGGCAGAACTCAAAAAAAGACAAAGATCACGTCCCTTTCCGCAAGAAAACAATCAAATGCACTCTATTACCTAGACCCGGTAACCACGGAAGTAGTATGCTAGGGGTGTGGGGCCACTTCCCATCTGGCCCCTCCCGCCTGCTCCCCTCCCAAGGGGGGCTACAACGGTCTGAGACAGCTGGGAACGTTATGGGGGGGGAGTTTGGGGCCCAACCATAAATAGAAAAAATATGGCCGCCGTAGGTTGGTGAGAAAAAATTGGGTCGGGGGGGCGCGACTGGGGTGTTAAGTGGTCTCAGGACTGCCACAATGGATCTGAGGGTCTTGGGGGCATTATGGGGGTTGTTTTGGGGCCCACCAAATATAGAAAAACAAAATGGCTGCCCTGGATAGGATTTCAAGATGTCCGTTATGGGGGTGCCTCACGCCTGGGGTGTGGGGACGGTCTCTGAGTGTTGTCACGGGGTTTGGGAGATAGCTGAAGACATTTCCCAACGTGTATATAGAAAAATATGACGGCGGGTTTTAAAGCCGTCCGTCCGTCAGGGGGGCTCCGCCGGGGCGTTTATTAGTCTGGGTAGACCCAGGGGTGGAGATGTCTCGGGCATTATGGAGGTCCTAATCATATATATATATATATATATATATATATATATATATATATAAATATATATATATATATATATAAATATAAAAAAGGGCTGAAATATGGCGGCTGTGGTTGGGAATTTCAAGATGTCTTATGGAGGCTGACCTTTGAGGTATTTATCGGTTTGGGGAACTCCAGGAGGTCTGAGATATGTGGGAAGCCGCATTGGGGCTCAACTTCATAGAAAAAATATATCGGTTGGGGTTAAGAATTTCAATATATATATATATATATATGTTATGGGGGACCTGTCTGGGGCGGTTTTTTTGGTCTGTTTGGATACTATCATTCGGTCTAGTATGGGGGTTATCTTGGGGGGAAATATAAAAAAAATTACGGTTTGGTTAAGAACTTCAATATATATCCGTTATGGGGGCCAAACCCCGACAAGAATGTTTAAGGGTCTCGGGAGCATGTCATGATGTATGACGCATTCCTGGGGCCGGGGACTCAACCAATATAAAAGGGAAAAAAAATAAAAGTATTTAACAAAAAAAAAAATGTTCATCCTTGCAGCCGCCTCCATACATACGTCACTATCGTTTGATATGTTTGAATATATTTTTCGGGCAAATGTTGCATCATAATTTGACCTTGACTATACAAAATATTCCACGGTTCGAGCGGCCGATTCGAATTTCATTGCTTCTCGGTTGTAACGTTGAAAATTAAGAATTGGGTAATGGTTAGCAAATTTTCAGAAACCATATCTGACCAACACCATCACCTGAATAAACAATGAATTCCGAGAATTATGCCCCACTGATTCAGATATTAATTGCGTCCGTTATATGTATCTGTGAACGCCAATAAGGTATCATCATTCAAAAATTTTATAGTACAGTCAATCTCAGACATTTTTACCCCGAATTTCTTAATTTTTTTTTCCCAATGTCAAAGGGGTTTTAATTTTCAATTCCTATTTTTGGTGGAATTCAGTTCTTGAACCACTAGGTGGCGTACTATGCAACCTTTAACCCCACCGATTTTCGTTTTTTTTAAAAAACATCATTTTTTCTTGTTTACTTGGGAAAATGGGGGCGCTCCTGAAAAATTATTCAAGATTTTGCCCTGTTCAATGAGGATATAGGAAAAACCCAAAAAGCAGTGCTGTGACATATGTCAACGTATCACATTATGGATGATAAATGAAGAATAATCATTAGAAAATTATTGTTTGGATTATAGAAGGGGAAAGTTGTAGAGTTATTTTTTTTTTAACTCAACCTAACCAATTTTTTTTTCGTCCAATGCATTTAACAAAAGAATAAGTTCTGCAAACGTTAAAACCGACTATGGTTTTAAACCCCCTTTGAAAAAACAAAAACAAAAAATTTATAGTTGATAAAGATTTGTATTTAAATCTACATATGGTTTTAGTGGGTGAAAAGAAACATCCGTCACCCTATATCTGATATACAGGTATAGGTTATGTAAAATGAAGGTTACATATTTTAAGTCGATTAAGATTATCCTCAATATCTTCATGATCAGCACAAAGATATTACTTTCGCCCCGGCATATTAATCCTAAAACAGGGAAAACCCTCATCGTCTCCATCTGAACCTCCAAACTTTGGGTATCTTTTTTTAAAGCATAAATACGTTATTCATTTGAACCCAAAACAGGGTTTACCCAAATCCATAGAGTTCTCTAATTCAATCAGTCCTCCTGGTTAAAAACCCTTTTATATATTCAAATACAAATCTCTATCAACTTAATTTTGTGCGAAACCCGGGCTCGAACCAGGGCCCTCTAGATTATGGGTCTAACGCTCTGCAACTGAGCTATTTCGGCACAATCAAAGCATACTTCAAAAATATAACGACCCATTCATATGACTTGTGATAAATGTTGGGACTATTAGCCTGAGAAGTTTGGTGGGGAACATAATATAACTTTCTCGAAAAAAAAGCTGAAATATAGGAATTCTTCCATAATCCTACAGGAAACTGCCACAAAAGCCGTGTGTTAGAGCGAGAGATGGAGATAGTGATTATTCTCTAGATCTGGGGAAAATTTTAAAAAGGGTCAAAGATCCCGCCCGGCCCATCATGGCTGGAGCGAGCAACAACAACAAAAGGGAGAAAACCAAAGGGGATTTAAGAAAAAAATAAAAAATAATTTATCGGTCCTTCAGAACATCCATTTTACAGACTCGGTGAATATAACCGTAATTTGCTATTAGCGGGCTGGGAAAGTTGACGTCCGACCAATGCACTTGAATCCTATTTTTTATTTTAAGCCCAACTTTCGCCTAAAGTTTTTCTCCCCCAATACTCTAAAATTCAATTTGTCGTATCGACCTGTCCCCGGATACCAACATTATTATCATAAAGATGACTTTTCTGTGAAAAATTTCGTAAGAGAGGCGAACGTTGGGCGATTCTAGAACATTGAAAGATTCTAATATTATTTCCCACTGACCCCGTACACCAACATGAAGACTGACGTCACAGTGATGACATCACCAGTTATATAAATTTCAGCAGAGGTTCGATGAGGGGGCGGGTCATACTAATTTTTAATTAATATATAGGGATGGGGCAAGTGGTTACCCCCCGGTACCTCCAGGTACCCCTCATCCTCCCGTCCCAACTGTTATGGCATTACTTTGAACGGATTGAAGATTTCATAGGCAGAGAGCCAAAAAAGGGCATACATTGAAGCAAAAGGATTCATTTAAAAACCAGGGGTTTAAAAAATAATTTTATAAAAGAACCCCCAAAATTTTACCAATAAATATACTAATTTTTGATGCAAACCCAATCACAAAGAAACTGATGGAAAATTAATGGTAAAGGTCAGGGAAATACAAGAATATAATTTCCAAATTTTTTTCCCCCAAGAAAATTAAATCAACTTTTACAATGTTTTTTTAATTTAAAAACTTTTTTTTTGGACCTTTAAAATTTTTAAAAAGGTATAATACGATAGTTTTATCAATTTGAGTTGGTTTCTACGAAAGCAAAGTTTACGGTAAGTTTGGGGGGGGTCCCCATCGATTTAAAAAAATTTTAGGAACCTTTGAAATTCAATTCTTTATGAACCAAATACTATTTAAATGACAAAAAACCACCTCAAAACAATTTGGAACCCAAACGTTGGACAAAAAAAAACGAATTATAAAAAACGATTTTAACATAAAAGTCAATTAATATTATGGAAATTAAATAAACAAATCGAAATGAACCTGATAAAGATTGTATAGAAAAACACGCGTGGGTTTTTAGGAACCCAAGTAGTATGATGCCCAATTAAGAAATGCCTTTAAAATAATTGACGTAACCATTGTTACCGAATGCTTATGACCCTCTAGGAGCGCAAAAAAAGTTTTTTTTTTTTCTCCCTTACAGTCACAGGAGATAAGGAAGTCTTTAAAAATTCCCAAAAAACCCCCTCCAATGATAAACACTGAGCGTTAAAGACAATAAGGGTATCCCCCCCCGCATCGTTAGGGGGGAAAAACCATAAATCACCGGGGGCGAGACACCTCGAAATTCATAAACACATTGTTGGTCATTAAAACGATAAGCACCAGGATCGAAAAACCCCCGACGTAAAAAAAATTACCCCAAATTTTAACATAAGATCCCAAAACGGGGTTTGACAAACAACCCCTTTTTTCGTTTTGGTACCCTTTAACAACTAAAAAACATAAGTCCCCCACAGCCCCCCTTGAAGATCATAAAAAGCGGGCCGTAAAAAAAAAGGTGTTGTTTTGGTATTCCAGGCCGAAATTCCATTCCCCCAAAAGTTGGGTTAAAAAAAATTTAATTGTATCTGCAAAATTGGGGTTTCCAAACCGGTAGTTAACTTACAAACATAGAACCACCGTTCCAAATTAAGCCCAGAAAAAAACGAGGAACAGATTTTCCAAAATTGTAAAGCTTTAAAAAAAGAGATCATAAGGGGGTTCCCAATTTCAATGGTTCATATCACTTAAAAAAACCTTACCTGACGAAAACCGGACGAATTAAATTAGAATAACCGATTGACTCGGAAAAAAACAACTGAAATAAAAATTTAACAATTCCGTTTTAAAATACCCGGAATAATGCTAAACAGGGGGAGCTTGTTTGTATTTTGTATTTTTTTATGGCCCCACCCCATTTAAAAAGTGTATGTTCTATAAAAAGTCCATAGTTTTCAAGACCCAATTTTCAAAAAAAAATCATTGTTAGTCGTTTGCGACTTGATTAAAGATTTTTTTAGTAAAAAATTTTTATTTTAAGTCATTGCAAATTTTCGCCAAACGCAAATTAGTTTTTATTGTATGAATATGGTTGCCATCATTGTCCATAGACGATTGAAAATTTTTGAAGTTTTTTTTAAATATATATATCCCTTTTTAACATGGGCATTATTTTTTTTTTAAATCATTGTTTGGGTTGAATTTTTCTGAACGGTAGTACTTCGAATAAACCCCATGTTCCGGTATTGAAAAAAAAGGATTTTGATATTTGTAGGCCGCCCATATATTAAACCTTCGACTATTTCATATAGTCGATGTTTTAATATGTTTTTCCAAACCCCCAAAAAAGTCTGGTATTACAGGTGTGGGGGTTAGTTCACAACACCCCTAGTCGGGGAAAAAAAAATTTGGTCGGGGTGGGTTTTTTCCCCCCCTGTAACCCAAAAAACATTTGGGGTCAGGGGGGGTAATAATTTAGGTACTTAACCTTTTTGATTTTTTCCACAAAAAAAAAGTGTCAAACAAAAAAATTTTAAATTTAATTTTTTTTTAAAAAATATTTTTTTTTTATTTTCAAATAATGCAGGGAAAAAAAACTAATTTGAACAAAGTAAATAGAAAAAATTGGGAAAAAAAATTTAGTATAATATCTTTTATTTTAAAAAAAACGATATTAAAATAAATATATAAGCGATAGATAAAAAAATCAGGAAATATTAAAAGGCAATTGAAGTTTTATTTTCAATCAATGGAATTTTATCAAAAAAAATTAAATCATGGAAACTCAGACAACAGTGCCGAGGGTTAGGTATGAACCGCAAATTAGTATCACTTTGGATAATATACCTTTTATAATGGTACAACAGAAATCAAAGATTTTATTCGTGAAATTGAGAATTTGGCAGCTGTAGCAAAATGGACAGACAGTCAAATAAGTTCTATAGTTAGATTAAAATTGAAAGAATAGCTAGATTATTTATTGAAGCAGAAGATGAATTACAAAATACCGACAACTGGCAATTAATCAAAAAGGAATTATTGAAGCAGTTTAGCAAATTGAAATTACCTGGAGAAGCACAAAAGAATTTTTTGAATTGTTATCAAGAAAAGAATGAATCAGTTAGGCATTTTTCATAAGATTAAAAATATGTGCATCGAAGATAAGGTACCTCCAGGAAATAATAGAATGACAAGGTATTAGAGCAAAAATACGAGCAGGATATTTTGGTTCAATTTGCCATTATTGTTAGATCCTGTTAGAAAAAAAGTTTTATCTGAAAGTCCTGTCAGTTTAGAAGAAGCCATCAAATTAGCAGAAAAAAGAAGAATTAATTGAGCAAATTACGAATACACCGAATATGAATTTCAGAACTTTCAATGCGAATATAATATTGTGCACACATTGTAACAGAAAAGGTCACACAGCAGGAGATTGTTATATGATAAATTGCGTATGCCTAACATGTCAAAAATCGACATATGTCATATCGTTGCCCAAATAGAAATAGTTTTCAAAATAAAGATTAAATGATTCAGGAAAATGGTTTCCAACTACGCTAAGGAAAAAGATTTAAAAAATATGGAAAAAATGAATAAATATAGAACAGAATTTTCTAACAATTCGAAAGAAAATAGATTTCAATCTCATAGAAGCAGGAATGAACGAGGAAATTTTAGGAGAATAAATTATAGAAAGCAAACAGGAAATAGTTATGGAAAAAGGCAAAAATAACAGGAATTTAAATGGAATGGCAGCTTTCAACAAGCCTCAGATGAAGGTTGCCGGAAAAACTATTTAAATAGTGAGAGGCAAGAGGAAAATATACTAATCGACGATGAACAGAAAAATGTAATTAGTTTGGAAGTAGCAGGAATTTTGAGGATATATCCATAGATATGAGATCTCAATATCAGTGGCTCATATCAATATTGTTAGAGGTATGACATTAAATTATGATTTGCCGTATCACCTCAGAAATGGACAAGGAAATTTCACTCATTATATTGGTCGGTTATATTGCCAATCAAAGTAAAGGAAGGAAAAATTATTGAACATGAATTTTAATAGTTGAAAATGATCATCGTAGTACTGAAATAACACTGGGATTAGATTTTTTTACGAAAATATGACGTGCAAATTGGATTGAGAGAAAATCAAATGTATTTATCAGGAAATTATCGAGTTGAAGAAGAAAATCCAACACATATGCCAAACGAATCGGGATGACGAACAGAGGAAGTTGCAAAAGAGATTTGAAGAAGTAGAAAAACGATTGAGAGATGTCACGATCAGGATGAATGATTGGATGAATTCTGGAGAAAAATTAGGATTGAAGAAGGAACGCGCCCAAAGCAATCCGCAAGTGTTTATCAACAGATTTTCATGTCATGAAACGAGATCTGCAGTCTCGAATCAAATAGAGATATCAGGGACCGGTGATTTAATTAGGGCACCAGGTTTAGAAAAACAGTTTCAAAGATGTCAGCGACTGGTGATTTAAAGGAGACGCTAGTCTGCAAAGAAATAGTTGAAATTGAAGAATATGGAAAATCGTCTGGAACAAGAAAAAAGCGAAACATGCGTTTAAACGAGCAACAAAGAGAAGAGGGAATTTAGAAAAGTGCCACCTATGGAAAATGGAAAACCGACGCACTCTGTACATTAGGACCGATAGTCACAAGTGACAGTCGACAAAGTGGGAATGCCTACGATAGGTACGAGCATTTCCTGCCTAAAGAAACGGAGAGATGTAACGGAACATTCTCCAGACAGCACTACAGCGAGGATGAAAGAAAATTATAGTCAGAAAATGGAAAAAGTTGGTATGAACGCTTTTGAAAGTGAAAATATTCCAGGAAGTAGCCAGACATATTCAGGGAGAACGGAAATTGCAACAGTTAATGCATCAAGGAATCGAAGGAAGGTGATAAATGTAGAAAATAGTAAATCATTGGGAAGATAGTTTGTGATAGATCACCCAAGGAAGATGCTCTATCCACCAGGAAGTTGGAATCTGCCAAGCACCTAGGAATAACAGTCGCCAAAGATAAGATTTTTTCTACAGTCGTAAATCACAAGGATAAAAAATGTCTTGCCTAAGGACAAAATTCTACCGCCCAGATTTTGAATGTAGGTAAAGTTCAAGCAAAAGTATAGTGAACTCCGAAGATACGAAATTACTGAGTATTGCAGAAAATGGATTTTTAAACCTGAGAAAACGAAGCATAGGAGAAGATTTTAATATAGATACGAAAGTAAAGAAAGAAATAAACCCCGAAGTGAAAAAGATTAGAACTTTAGCCAGACAGAAAGGAAAAATCTAATTTAAAAGACATCGCACGTTAATTTTGAACTCCAACCAGTGAAAGAAACAGAGAGTCAAATAATAAACGATGATCGATTCAACAAGTATATGAATGGAAGCGTTCGACAAGCGACACAAGAAAATGAGGTAAAATTAGATCAAGTTTTAGATCAAACTCAAGAAAATATGCCTGATGAATTACCAATAGTTAATGCCGAAAATATAGGAAAAAATGTCAGCCAGAAATGTCCAAAGAAAATGAAGAAAACATTTCTAAAAAATAAATCTCCCTTGCACAACCCATGACACGCGGCACTGTTCAAATGACCCCATGATAAATTTGGTTACCCAGTTAGATATCAGTAAACAAGAAAATTTTCAGTATGCACCAGAATGTAGGAACGTATATATAGTATGGTAATTATTATAGTTTTAGCAGACTGCAAAAGACGCAAAAAAATTAAAAAAAAATCCCTGAAGGTAAATTTGCCAAAGCATATTTATAGTTACAATGGACTTGTAAAAAATGGAATGAATAATAATACGAAATGCCACGATACTTTAATGAAAAAACGGAACTGAATTGATTGTATCATAGTACGGGAACAAACTGAAAAAAATATATAAGGGAATCAACGGGAAACGGGAAACGCGAACAGGGACAGTTTTATCAAGTGTTTTGATGTAAAATAATGACAGTAAATTCCCCGGAAAATCCAAGCAAAGCTATTTTGAGACGGATATAGTTCATTACAGGTCATAGAAAAAACGAAGAATGGTCGACAGAACTAGAATGAAACACTGTACGGATTACAGGCTATAAAAAACCACAAACGCGATATGTTATGAAAATTAATGCAAATAGAAATATAGAATATCGAATCACCGAGTTACATAATACAGATAAATAATATAATTACGATTTTCGGAAAATGTGTTTACGGATTTGTAGAATATTCACACTAGAACATCGCGACGTTTACAATTGTACAGTACCTAAGTAAAAATATTGATAAAATTTACTAACCGCGCATATATGGAAGGTTTTGATAGGAATATCGTGGACTATTATTGTTGAAACCCAAGAAAATATCTCTGAAACGATGGCAGTGGACAATCCAGCATGGCGAAGCGAAATGATGAGACCAGCAGATTCCAGAGCATTGCGGAATTCACAGTGTGGTTTGAGTTCAAGCACTCCGCACAGAATATAGTAAACCACCATTCACAAAACAAATCACCTGTGTTAATGGTACCGCACAAAATAGGATTCCCAGGAACGAAGATTTTAAACGAATGAATTACCACCGTTTGGCCACCGAAACCCGAATACCATGTACGACATTATGCAGAGGAATGCAATTTGTCACTGAACCAGAAAACACAGGCTGTGTATCTGTCTAGCCCCGATACCTACTATAATCACGGATCACTGGCTCTGAAAATTGTATGGAAGGCCCTAAAATCCCCAAAAGCCAGATGTCTAGAGAAGATAAAGAAGGAACAAATCGTCCCGTATCATTGCTACGTACCCTTACCCAGCGGCGTAGCAGGAAAAACTTCCCAGAGGATCCAACGGATAAAGTTAAATTGATGCCCACCGGAATAGAAGTGAGAAAATCCCCTCGTTGAAGAAGGCGAGTACATACCCATTCAGTATGGAAATTACCCCATGGAAGAAAAAATACTTTATTGTGTGTTTGCATGAGTATTTGCATGTTATTTTTAAGAAAATTAGAATTAAGTACTGAGCAGTGAGGGTAATAAATTTGTGGATAGATTATAATTCTCCTCTAGAAGATGTAAACAGTAATCTATTGTAATTGTCAAAGCAAGACTGTTAAAATTAGGCGTAGAATAGGATTACATTTCAGAAAGTTAAAACATTTTTTGAAAGAGTTGTTATTCGAAAAAAATTTGAGTTTGTCAAAATTTTTTTTGTTTGAGGGTTGGATCGAACGTTATGCCCTGTAATTACAGAAATGCCTTTAAAAGATAATTACCAAGACGTAACCATTGTATACCGAATGCTTATATGACTCACCTAGGAGCGCAAAACAAAGTTTTTTTTTTGCTACCCGTTACAGTCACAGCGAGATAAGGAAGTCAGTTTAAATAATTACCAAAACACCCGTCCTAAGTCGATAAACACTGAGCAGTTGAAAGACGAGATAACGCGATGTATCACCACCCCGCATCGTTACTGGAGGTAAACAACTTATAAATCACCGGGAGTCGAGACACCTCTGAAATTCATAAACACACTTGTTGGTCATAACTCAACGATAACGCACCAGCGATCGTAAATACGTCATTCAGTAAAATATTATCCAATTATAACATAAGATAAGCCAGAACGGTTAGACAAACAAGTCCCTTATCAGTTTTACGATGTCACCGCGTTAACATACTCATAAAACACACTAAGCTCCGCCCACTAGCTCCCGCGTTGAAGATCATATAAAAGCGTGAGTTTCATGTCAACAATAGGTAGTTCGATTTGGTATTCCACAGTGAACACGAGAATATGCCATTCTCAAAAGTTAGGTTAAAAAGTCAGTCTAATTACAGTATCGTGCAATAATAATGAGAGTTTCCAAACCAGTGTAGTTAACTTCAGCAAACATAGAACTCAGCCGATTCAAATCAAGTATTGAAGCTCCTAGTAAAAACACGAGTGAACAGTATAGTTTCCACAAATTGTCAAAGCTTACAAAACAGAGATCATAACGGGATTCCGCAATTTCAATGGTTCACTATCACTTAGAAAAACCTTACCTGTATACGAATATACCGGACGAATTAATTAGAATAACCGATTGACTCGGAGAAACGAACTGATAAAATAAATTCTATCAATTGCGTTTAAAATACCCAGTGAATAAGCTAAACAGGGTGAGTCTCATGTTTGTATTTCTGTATTTATGTTTATGGCAAAACCCACCCCATTAAAATGTGTATGCGTCTATAAAGTATGTCCATAGTTTTCAAGATCACCAAGTTTTCAAAAAGAGAATTATTGTTAGTCGTTTGCAGCACTTGATTGCAAGATTTCTTTTAGTAAAATTATTTCTATTGTGAAGATCATTGCAGAATTATCTGCCAATACGCTAAATTAGTTTTCATTGTATGAATATGGTTGCCTATCATTCGTCCATAGACGATTGAGAGAATTGTGTGAAGTTTTATTAAATATATATATACCTTCTTAACTTTTATGAGTGCATTATTATTTTATTAAATCATTGTTTGGTTCGAATCTTTCTGAACGGTAGTACTTCTTGAATAAACAACCCATGTTCCGGTATTGAAAGAAAGGATCTTGATATTTGTAGGCCGCTCCATATATCATATCCGGTTCGATTATATTCATATAGTCGATGCTTTTAATACTGTTTTTCCAACCTAACGAATAACGTCTGGTATTACAGGTGTGGTGGGTTAGTTCACAACACCCCGTAGTCAGGGCAAAAACAATTGGTGGTCAGGTGTGTGGTTTTCCCAACACCCTGTATAGCCCAGAGCAAAACAGTGAAAATCTTATAGGGTATTGTAGTAGTGAACTCGAAATTGAAACTAATTAGTAATAAACAACAATTTACATAAATGAACTCTCAAAACACAAACAATAAACAAAACCTAAATTCAAAAAATATTATTAATATTGTTATTTATTGGTCTATTTGCGCAATCTAAAACATTGTTTAATAGTTCATGTCTAGGGTACTTTATTGTTTCTTGATGACGAGCATATCCTTGGTACCAAAGTACGCTGCAAATATGGGAACAGCATCCCACTGTTCTTGCTCCACTTTTGCAGGCCTAGAATACGTTCATTTGCAGGTGCATCAGGAATAATACCAAAGGATATCCACAGTTAATACTTTATAGCATTCCTATGCGGTAGCGTAATAGTCCAGGTTCAGAATTACGCATATCAATTTCAAATAGAAACAATGAAGTACCCTAGCCATAAACTATTGAGAAATGTTTTAGATTGCGCAAATAGACCAATAAATAACATTATTAATAATTTGATTTAAATTTGGGTTTTTGTTATTGTTTGTTTTTTGAGAGTTCCATTATGTAAATTGTTGATTATGTTGTTTATAACTAATTAGTTTCAATTTCGATTTGTTATATTATAATTTTCATAATATTAATTGACTTTTTATGTTAGAAGTCGTTAATTATAATTAGATTTTTCGAATCGAGTCTATACTGTTGAGTTCCAAATTGTTGTTGAGTGTGGTTTGTGTTGTTTATAGTATCAAATAATTGATTTCGAAAAGTTTTATAATAGTATTGAATGTGACGAAAGGTTCCATAAAATTTTGTTGAATCGATAGGTTACCCCATATATCGTAATACCGTAAACTTCAAAAATGCATATCTTAGAAACGTAACATGCAAAGTTGATAAAACCATCGTATATGATAGTCAACATTTTCAAAATATTGTGAGTAAAATATGGTCCAAATTAACGGAACAGTTTTCTAGATATTCGATAAAAACTTTGTAAATGGCCTAAAAAAATGTAACGCATGTAAATAAAAGGTAATATTGAACAAATATTCATCAGAATGTTACCCTATCTTTTATTCAATGGGCAGTAGCAATTAATTCCTTTTATTTGTAATCAAAAACGATCTGTCAATTGTTTTCAGTATAGGGGTATACTCGAAAATAAAATGAAATATTTATTTCAAACAGAGAGAGTCATCAAGAAACAAAACACGTTTTTTCGCCTCCAATAAACTGAAACTATGTTATCTTAACAAAATATAACTTGTTGGTTTTGAAATAGTGCTGGAAGAAAAACCGGAAAAACTATTTTTTTGACTATGCCCCGTAAACACCCTAATGTACTATCATCAATAAGATTATAATTGAACATGTTTATGAGTTCAGATCAATACATTTTCATCCTTACTTTGTCTTATTTCGACTAAAAAACAGTTTTTTTCTTTATCAATCATACCCCAATACAACATTTTTACGAACTTTGGCCGCTTATCTCAGAAACTAAACATACAAAATCATTTAAATCCACAATTTTTTCTAATGACCCATCCTACTGTAACGAACCTAGGCCGGACCTGTCGCCTCATTCGTTGCCATCAACAACGATGATGTCATCCCCGGAGATACCCGAGAACAATCCAGTCGCGCCGCCGCGGATAACAACGGTCAATATTGGAAGCAACTGGAACATGCTGGTCGCCAACCGCCAGAATTGGAAATATCGAGAATTCTGTAACGGAGATAAATAGGCAGCACTCAAGAGGGAGTCTCAATCTCAGCAGCCGATAGCGTCGAGCGATACAGTGGCGTAGTTAGTAATATAAATTAGTTGTAAATTTAAGTGTGAAATAAATTAGTAAAACCAAGTTAAGTTTATTTACGTTACACTACTATAACATAATGAAATTTCAGCCAATTCGACCGAGATCCAATTTCCCATATGTTTTCGTGCGGGGTTCTTTGTAAACTATCTGAACATATTAATAAATAAAACAGCTAAACACTAATAAATTTTGATATATTGGTCAAATTTGTTTGAAGAAAAGAAAGTTATATGACACTCCTTCGTAAGGCAAAACAACCAATTGGAGTGTTTATAACTAATCATTTCAGAGAGCGGGTTGCTGATATTTTTAATGGACGACATATGGTCAAAATAACAGGTAGGTGGGAGTAGGGTATCTACCGGCCGAGTTTACCTATGAAGATTAAGGCAGACAATGTATAGCAGTCCGAGTTTACCTGTCGGATTAGTACCTCTTCCGTTGCCTCCTTATCATTGTGATTTCAACCCCATAGAATTAGTTTGTGCATTTATTGAAACAAATTCAGAAAATCCAATCAATGTCCAAATCTAAGCGGAGAAGTAGTAGACAACGTTAGGATAATCTATAAAGATCTTTGGGAAAATATATTTCACATATTATTTCAAAACAATATGAATATTCCCTTCTGCCATCCATTCAACCCATAATCATAGACCTGAATGATTTGGAGGATTGACCTTACGATGATTGAAGGTAGAACTTCATTTCATTTTCCACGCATATTGGATTTTCTTGTTTTTATTTCTCTTTCTCTCTCGCTCTCTAAAATGCTAAACTCCGTTTTATACAAAAGCTTGATTTAGCTTAATAAACTATCTGTGACTACTAAAAACTGTGATAATTTAAACCAGTTCAAAAAGCATTTCGGAAAATTTGTTTATGTTATGAGACTTTAATGTACATAACGCTGCCTGGCTCAAATTCTCTAACAAAACAGATGATGCGGGTCGTCAAGCCGAGGCCTTCGCCATCACTCATGGTCTAGAACAACTGGTCGAGCTACCAACCCGCATCCCTGATGTCAACAACCAGTCTGCCAATACACTAGATCTTTTCCTCACCACCAATCCTGACCCGTATAGAATAGAAGTTTGTGCCCCACTTGGAAACTCTAATCACACCCTCATCTACACAACATGCTCTTTCCATTTACCATCGAGCTGCACAATACCACCCCGTTTCATGTGGCATTACAATTCGGCCGACTGGGAAGGTCTTCGTATGTTTTTCTCAGCGTTTCCATGGAAGAGAGTTTGTTTCTCTTCAGTAGATCCAACACGATGTGCTGAGACAATTTCTGAAATCATCATGTTGGGGATGCAAACCTACATACCGAATACCGAAAGAAGAACATAATCCGATAAGACCTGGTTTAACAGAAACTGCTCTAGAGCTGTGGCTTCCAAACAGGCAGCATACCATCGATGGCTAAAACATCCGGGCCCTGAGACCAGAGCAGCATATGTCGAGGCTAGAGGCATATGCAAAGAGACAATAGAATGCTCAAAAGATGCCCACAATGCCAAAATAAGATCAAAACTTGCTGAATGTCCTAACGGATCCCGTTCATTTTGGTCTTTCGCCAAAGCTGTGGGAAGAAACTTCACTTCCAGCTCATTTCCTCCTCTAACCAAAGAAGATGGAACACTAGCAACGACTGCCCAGGAAAAAGCCAATATCTATTTGCTGGAAATTCCACTCTGGATTCATCGGGAAAACAACCCCCGAACATTACACCTATTGACAGTCACATGCCCGAGATCACCTTTCGCCAATGTACTATCAGAAAGATTTTGCTGGGTCTCAACACCAACAAAGCCTGTGGATCTGACGGAATCCCGCCGATTGTTCTCAAGAAATGTGCCCCCGAACTAACACCTGTTCTTTGCAAGTTGTTCAACCACTCTTACAATTTGGGGGCATTTCCGTCCAATTGGAAAATTGCAAGAGTACAGCCAGTCCCTAAAAAAGGCAAAAAGGCCCTACCTAGCAACTACAGACCTATCGCACTGCTATCTATCATTTGAAAGGTCATAGAAAAAGCCATCAACATCGAGCTCATGAAATATCTGGAAGACTCAGGAATTGTCAACGATAGGCAATATGGCTTCCGCCATCAGAGATCAACTGGTGACCTGCTCGCTTACGTCTCACATATATGGCAGCTATCTATTGAAAAGTATGGAGAAACTTTAGCTGTGGCATTAGATATCTCCAAGGCGTTCTATCGAGTTTGGCACCAGGGACTCCTCGCCAAGCTTCCGTCTTATGGCTTACCCCCTCAGCTGTGTTCTCTGCTTGCTAGTTTTCTCTCAAACAGGTCTCTCCATGGAGTTTCATCTGACACTCTACTCATGAATGCTGGTGTTCCGCAAGGATCTATTCTCGCACCAACACTATTTCTACTTCACATCAACGACCTGTTGAAAGCAACTTCATGTCCAGTACACAGCTTTGCCGATGATAGTACCCTCCATACCGTTTTCTCTTCCAGGACCCCTATATCAGCCCGTGAAACCAGAAATGAACGAGGAAGAAATGTTAATAATATAAATATGGACTTAGCAACAATTCTCGAGTGGGGATCTAATAACTTGGTAGAATTCAATGCAAACAAAACACAAGCATGTCTTTTCTCTAGAAAAGTCGATCTCACTGTGCCTAACATAACTTTGTCAGGAGTAACCATACCACTGAAGTCATCCATATCGATGCTTGGTGTTACTATCAGCAATAACCTTTCCTGGGAAAATTACGTGAGGTCCATTGCCAAAAGTGCATCCCAAAAACTTGGTTTTTTGTTTCGTGCCAAGAGCTATTTCACCCCCACCCAGCTGCTTATGATCTATAAGGCACAGATCCGACCTGTCCTGGAATACTGTTCCCATATTTGGAGGGCGGCACCTACACATATCCTGAGGCTATTGGATTCTGTCCAAAAAAGGGCAATTCGTCTCGTCGGTGATGCCTTGCTTACAAACTCGCTCACTTGTCTGGAACACCGTAGAAAAGTTGGCGATTTGTCTCTATTTTATAGATATTTTCATGGGCGATGCTCTTCTGAAATATCAACAATCGTTCCTGCTTTGGCAGTCTCTTCGAGACTAACCCGTCAAGTTCAGTCATCACACCCCTTCGTGGTCACTTTGGAGACCTGCAGAACATCACTTTCCAAAGACTCGTTCATCCAACGAACAGCGAGGCTTTGGAACTCATTGCCTATGGAGGTGTTCCCCGAGGCATACAACCTCCAGAAATTCAAGAAGAACACCAACTCCTACCTTCTTTCCCTTGGTTCCCACGATGTTCTCTGAACATTAGAGGATATCCCTTTTCGTGGGAACCAGAACATAAAAAAAAAAATATATAACTAAATGTTGGCGTGTTTGTCGTCTTTTATTTTCATGATTTTATACTTGATTCGAATTTTATTTAATTGGGTTTAGTTTTCCTATAATGTTACAAACCCTGATTGCCATGATACATTATAATTCTTCAGAGCATTGAATAAACAGTGATGCTCATTTTATTATTGAAACGAAGTTCCTTTACGCGGCTTGCGATAGGTATTGACTGGTAGAAATCGTCACGTAAGAAAAAAGCGTTATGCCCCCTCCATGCGACTTTCTCTCTCTCTCTCTCTCTCTCTCTCTCTCTCTCTTGTCTCTTTCTTTTGTATGCGATTATGAGTGACAAGCGTCAAGCTCTTGTTCATACGATTTCGAAGGTGTACGAAATCATCCGAATTGCTGTTCTGCTTGCGGGAAATTTGGAATGTTACATGAGCGGTAGGATATCTATGCGAATACAAGTCGGATAATATCGTTGAGTGGTAATACGTGAAAGATATTTTTGTTTTTTTTATATTTCTATATAACGTGTGTTTGAATGATAATATCCTTTTTTGGATATAATTAATTTTTTATGTTTTTTGTATGCCGAAGTTGGATTAATGGTTTACATTGAATATGCGGCACGTCAATTGGATATAATACCGGGTGACTCAGGATATCGGGCCACCCCTGTAACTTCTGCATTCGTGAACGGATTTTTCTGGAATTTGGTACAGTTATATAAGCAACCATTTCGGATTTGATCACATTACAATCCAATATGACGGACCTTCGGTTTTTCTGGAAATACCAGTAACTTTGTTTTTTCAAATGGAACACCCTGTGTATTTTTACATATTCAAGTTCAACAGGTCAGAAAAAGTCCAAACCTACTGTCAAATGTAATTTTTTTTAAACAATTGGAATTGAAATTGTTTGTTTATTTTACCTCGTGGATAAATGAGATTTGGTAGAAGCTGTTTACAATGATTCGCAAATAACAAAAAAACTAATTTTTTTCTGAATAATCATTTTTTGTGTCACTTACTGGTTAATCAATTCAGTTACATCACATTTTGATCAAAAATTCATTTTTTTCAAATGGAACCCCTATGGGCCACCTACCTGTCTCTCTAGAACAGTCATTGAGGAAAAAAATTACATGTCATTTTTGTATTTCGGTGCAGTAACAAATTGAATAAATTAAAAAAATCTACAACTAGTTCATGAGTTTTCTGGCAGTTCGAATAATTTTTCAACTTAGTAAGCTGTAAAAAACAACATTTCTGAATATTTTCAACTAATTGTGTAAGTTATACTTATAAGCACGATAATGGTGTTTTTTTTTGTAATTCTTCTAGCGTCGAAGCGGTTGGATTAAAATCAACATAAGCAAAACATTCATTTCTGCCTCCTCACTTACGATCATCTTCTCCATTGTTGGGTTCTTTTGGGGATCTTCTCTCCACATTTCTGAAAAAGGTTCTTTGTGGGTGTCTTCTGTGTGGGTATCGTTCAGCGGCGACAATGTTTTCAAGACATTCTCCGTAAATTGATAACATATCAACCTGTTCACTTCTTGTGAACCTATAATTTTGATTTTACACTTCTACTTAAACTAATTCCCGGAACTTAACTAATTTTCGAGAGTTGAGATGAAAGATGACAGCGAAACACAATTAGCTGACAAGATTCAGAAATGTTGTTTTCCACAGCTTACTAAGTTGAAAAATTATTCGAACTGCAAGGAAACTCATGAACTAGTTGTAGATTTTTGAATGTATACAATTTGTTACTGCACCGGAATACAAAAATTATTTGTTATTTTTTTCCCTAATGAATGTTCTAGAGAGACAGGTAGGTGGCCCATAGGAATTTCATTTGAAAAAAAAAATTTCTTGATCAAAATGTGATGTGCCTGAATTAATTTATCAATAAATGACACAAAAAATAATTTTTCAGAAAAAATTATGTTTTTCTGTTATGTGCTACTCATTGTGAATAGCCTTGACCTAATCTCATTCATCCACGAGGTAAAATTAAACAACCATTTTAATTTCAATTGTTTTAAAAAAATTACATTTGACATAAGTTTTGGACTTGTTTTGACCTGTTGAACTTGAATATGTAAAAATATACAGGGTGTTCTATTTGAAAAAACAAAGTTGCTGGCATTTGCAGAGAAACCGGAAGTCCGCCATATTGGATTGTAATATGATCAAATTCGAAATGGTTGCTTATATAACTGTACCGAATTTCAGAGAAATCCGTTTACGAATGCAGAAGTTACAGGGGAGGCCCGATATCCTGAGTCACTCGGTATAACGAATAGTATCAACAGGAATAAAATACCTTTTACTGTGGCGGAGGAGTTTGGAAAACGGATATATAGGAATAGTATTGCATGGTATAATGACAATTAATTGTGATGGAATAGAAAACGTCAACTTTCAAAGGGAAAAATATTGAGAAAAAAGAAACCCAAATTGGTGGATACGTGAGATTGATGACAACATATTCTGCTACCTCGATATTAATTGATTTATTGGATCGTTTGGAACTATGGAGGGAGCATAACGCGTTTTCCTCACGTGACGGAAATATACAAATATAAACAATATAAATCTCCATATCGAAATACATTCGAAGTTGAAGAAAAAGCGTAACGAACTTCGTTCCTGACGGGGATCTCCCGACAGCACGCGATAATTTTTTTTTATTCCACACTTCGCCCAGTGATAACGTCTGCTGGTCCCAATCCGGAAAAAAGAAAAGAATTCGATGGGAGATCAAAACAACAAATTATTAAAAATCCAGTTCCATTATGTTTCTTTCGATTTTTTCGGCATTTATTCAAACTACTCTTAACAAAAATAGGCAAAGTCACATTTGGGGTAAAAGAAAAAATATCCGTCTATGATCGGCATGTCAGATCAAAGCGGCAAATCGTATTATGTTCAGCTGACATTGGAAATACTTTACACAACAATTTATCAATGACAGAAGTAATATTTGACATTTGATTAGGCAAATATAATGATTGTTCTTTCATGAAAATGACGCTATGGATCAAAGAAACATTTATTATTACTGATCATGGAAAAATTATGAGGAATCACGAATCAATGACAGATAATGCAGCTCCATTTGCCGCGTCTCCTCCAGTGGTGAAGACAAAAGGCAGTTGGTATAACTGTTGTACTTCCATTTGTAATACTTTATTTCTGGCCAAACCTGAACCATTACCAACTATTCGGTCAATTTTGGCGTTATGTAAAATATCTCTCGGCATCATTCTGAAAAATTAAAAGATTCGGTCCACAAGATGACACTTGTAAAAGTATAATCATCACCTGTGCAAATTTTCTAGTAGTCCACTACATAAGGCTCTGAAAACATTTCCTAATCCTAAATTACCAACATGTATATTGGAAACAGAAGCATGTAAATCAGGATTATGCCTCTCTCCTAAACAGGTTGGTTTTATCTTCAAATCTGATACGGCACTGTCTTCAGAGCTGAGTGCAATCACTGTCTGCCAAATTTTTGCTGAAATGAAAGCATTTTATGTAGGTATACTGCAATTACACTGTAGAGGTCTGCCCTCTAGTAGAGAATAGAGGTAGTAGTCTCTCGAAATACATTACCATTGCCTATAGACAATGACATTACGATTATTTAAAGAGAAAGAAGATAGTTGGTCAGAGACCATAGAATTCCTGTTTCATACAATCGCGCGTGCCATCTAGCCCCATAACGACGAACCTCGGTAGAAAACACCCGTACGAATGCGCCACCTATAATGAATATGGATTTTTTAAGTAATACGTGAGGATTTCTATTTTCGCAAGGCAATCCAAATAGAAGCCATTTCTGAATCATATGCATTAGACAGAGACAAACTTGAAAATTTTGAAAGGTATTGTTTAGAGGGTTTCATGATATATAAATTGAATGTATTTGCTATATAAATCAGGTATATAAATATTTGATGGTTATTTATTTCACACAACACAAGCTAAATAAAGAAGTCATAAAGATTTTTTTTAAAGAAGAAATATAAAGTATTTCCATTTAGTCAGTGAAAGTTTTAATGTCTAAATCCCCAGAAACAGCTCCGATTTTGATAATTTTTTAATGTTTGGTGCATTCAAAATCAGAATTTTTTTAACTGGGGCACTAAGGTATTTATACAGGGGGTCTCACTTCTCATGGAAGCATCCCCGTATGTTCCGTAAACGTTGACGTAGAATTATGAAATTCTTAAAATCGATATCTGTACCTCATATAGGTATAGGTACTCAAAGACTAGGTGGAGGTCATATTGGGCGATGTACACTGCACGCAAGAAGCGATGGAACAACCAACCAAACTTTCCGAACAACAATATTAGGGAGCAAGATATACTGGAAATGTCTTTGGATTCGTAATCAGAACAACAAATGTATCATCTGTACACTTTTTCTCTGAAAAAACCAACTGGAACAACCAACCAAACTTTCCGAACAACAAATTGGAAAAATGTCTTTGGATTCGTAATCAGAACAACAAATGTATCATCTGTACACTTTTTCTCTGAAAAAACCAACTGAAAAGTCCAAATTTATCTCCCTTTTTCTGGAAGCACCCTCGTATCTCATAAATTTTGAAGGATTGATAGATATGCCAAAAAACCGCCTTCTTTCATCGATTTCTAGGACGTCTCCGTTTAATAGATTTTTATCGCAAAGGTGGAACTTAAGATTAATAATATTGATCTGAAGGTGGAACCAGCAAATTTTCTGAAAATTGTTCATCCACATGAGCATGTAGACGTAAAACGAATAAGTGGACATTTTCCGGCACATGACAGCTATCATATAATTAGACAAAAAGAATATTGAAATAATATTGACAATATTTTCCATTTACTTACTTCATAAGTTGGAAATATTACAACAATTTATTGAGGTGTACATTCTATAATATCATTAATCAATTTTAAATTCTTCAAAAATTCCACTTCTACCTGCTCTTTCCTAAGTAGTAAATAAAACACAGTACCAGTGTTTTTTTTTAACAATATGCCTGTATTTCATAAAATAAAAATAATACTGAGACACCAGTTTATTTCTTTAAGTATTAGATTTGTGTCCAAAAGAAGGCACAATATCACGCAGAATGTTGCCAATCTCTTCAAATAAGTTTTCTTGCTCAGGATTTAAGCCATATTCTTCCAATAGGTATGTTAGATATTTTACATTTTTAAAGGAACAGAATTCATACGATTGAAAGTTCATTTTATTATCACTTTTTTACTAACTTATGATTGTATACAATGTAATGAGGAACTTATAATGCCACAAATAAAATATTAATTGACAGGAGTAGTAAATGTCAAATCCATGGCTAACTTTGCAAAATATTTTTTTAACCGGCAACATACGCCAACAATATTCTATTTAGAATAAAGAATAAAATATCCCGATTTTCTGAATTATTTGAAAAATAAATTGTTACCGCTAATATATATTAATTTTTCTTAGAATTAAGCCTAAAAGAATATGAAAAATATTTAAGTATATGTGTATAGGTATAGTTATATATTTTTTGTTGTGTATCACCTTTGTTTTGTAGTCACATTTTCCTGAAACCTAGTAAGAAAATTATATGAAATCAATTATTTCTATATAATAATGTATGTGACATTATACATTTTATTTCACTAGGGCACGGGAAAAATTAAAAAAATATCCCGCAATACGAATGTCCACTTTCATTTTTAATCAATATTGATATTTCCCTGAAACCTAGCAAAAGAATTTTATGAAAACAATCAATTTTATATAAAAATGTATCTGATATTATATATTTTATTTTACTAGGGCACGGGGAAAATAAAAAAATATCTCCCGCAATACGAACGTATCCACTTTCATTTTTAGTCAATATTAACATTTCTCTGAAACCTAGTAAGAACATTGTATGAAATCAGTTAATTTTACATAATAGTTTATCTGATAATATATATTTTATTTTACTAGGAAACGGGGAAAATCAGAAAAAATCTTCCCAAAACTCCCATTACACACAGCCTTCTATTTATTTGTGAATAACGTCAAAATAAATATTTACTTAATGTTTTCTATTTAAATATAATTCCGGTATAAAATTTTCTTACCGAATCCCCCATGTGCTTGAATAATTCATGCTCTAGCGAGATTATAAGTGATAATTTTCGTGTAAAATTTTTATCGAGAAATTGAGTAAAAGCAACCCAATAATCCCGATCGAAAACAGTTATACGCTAATAAGGTCCAGTCACCATTGACTTCAATTTCGAATATCGCTAATAGTCAGTAAACAAAGCCGTTCATTCGATTTGGTAAACTATTGTAATTTTTTAATTGGTTAATTGAAGAAATGGTTTTATAGCAATACCGTATAATGTTCCGGAAGCTGAAAATTTGTTAATATATCGTAATAGTTGTACTCTTTAATTGCAATTAAAATTAAAAACTTTTGGAATTATTTCAAGATCACACAAATACCACCAAGTCTAAAAAGAAAGATGAAAAATAATGTTCCATTCAACATATAAAGTTATAAATTCAATTGGTTGCAAATATACCTTCAGTAAAAAAAATCTACTTTTTCCAGTAATTACAGAATTTTAAAAATGTGAAATTTGGTAAAAATTTCATTTTAAATAATTTCCCAGGCATTGAAAGCAGTTGCAAAATGGATTTATTGGTTTACTCACTGTTCTTCTCACTTAAGCATGTTATCAAAACATTTGGAATTGTAAAATTTTGAAATAATAACTGGCCTATTTTATTTTCCTACCATTGGAACAAACAGCGAAAATTGGGAGTCAGTGTAAAAGCATGCACAAATTTGCAGCCCTTAATTTATTTTATATTGTAGATGCGCTTGCAGCGGAAAAAGTCTAACTTTTTCACTTTTTCATGAAATTATTGATACGAAAAATCTCATTAGTGAACAACTTTTTGGCACTGTTTATATCATCTAATCAATTTTCCATCTACATAATAAAAAAAGTATTTCTCACGTTTCAACATACACAACAACTAATATACGCTAGAATATATGCACACGTTGAAACTAACGTAGGACTCTCTCATAACAGTCTTAACTGGTAATTCGCGGAATACAGCACTGGAGAGAATGTTATTTACAGGATTTCGTTTCAGAGCCATCTATCTAATATTGAATAACTTACATTTGGTGAATTGATCAACGACATACGGATAAAAACTAGAACAGACGTGACCGGAGACTGGTGGGCTACTGCCATCTAGTGATGGTCTCCATTTGTGTCTGACGAAAAATACATGGGATTGACTAACTATCTTCTTTCTCTTTAAACAATGACATTACCATTGTCTATATACAGGGTGTCCCAAAACTCAACGTCATCCTTTGGTGGGCTGATAGTCCAGCTCATGACTGACCAGAATATGACCTCAGTAAAATATTTATAGTTTTGGAGATATTGGCACTTTTATGAATTTCGTGAAAATCGAAACCTTTGATCAGTATCAGGTACAAAACTTCATAGTTAAAAATTCTTATTTTTGTTATGCAACCTGTAATAACCCTTCTATTGATTACAATCCAAAATAAAAATATTGGTGCAATACCTTTGGAGAAAAAAAAACATGTTTGCCCGATTCACGAGTTAATTTATTTTATTAGCCTACTTAGACTCTTCATACTGTAAACAAAATTACCACGCGAGCCTGGCAAGTTATTTTAAAAAATTGCTCATTCGGTGTAGTTTTTACATGATACAACATTCACTATCTTCCACTTGAGGAAAAAAGATATTCCTAGTTTACTGCAATACGAGCTCATTGTGAAATTATTTCAATAATTAGGAAATCGAATGAAAACACTTGGTAAATTGAAGTGACAGGTATTTATTGGCAACTAAACAAAAGACAAAAAAAATTTACAGAATGTGTTCAAATTTCCCGCCACAAAGTCGAATGCAAGCGTGGCATCTTTTTATAAACGATCTTTTTATTCGTCTTGTACTTCCTTCGGCACTTATTTGGAAAGCTGCTTCATTAATACGACGTCTCCAGTCATGTTCATCATTTACTGGGTTTGCATAGACCTTCTCCTTTATGCAACCCCAGTAGAAAAAATCCAGCGGGTTTAAATCAGGAGACCGGGGAGGCCACAAAATGGGACCAAGACGGCCGATCCATCTCTGTGGATAAGTTTGATCCAAATGAATTCTCACTGGTCGTGCGTAATGAGCTGGACAGCCGTCATTTTGGATCCACATTGCCCTGCGTATTGCCAAAGGTACATCTTCTGAAAGAGTAGGCAGTTTGTTTTCTAAAAAATCACGATAAATTTCCCCGTTTAGAATGTCAGGTAATTCAAAAGGGCCAATTATTGTACCTTCCCAGATGCCGGTCCATAGATTCACTTTGAAGCGATATTGTGACTCTTGTTCTCGCATTGCATGAGGGTTTTCAAAAGCATACGTATGAAGATTGTGCATTTTCATGAAGCCATCTACTGAGAATGTGTTTTCTTCTGTCCATAAAATGTTATCTATGAACTCTGGGTCTTCTCTATGTTTCTGCAGCATTCTTTGGCTAAACTGGACACATTTTGCAAAGTCACCAGGAAGCAACTTTTGCACACGTTGCACGTGATATGGGTGGTACTGATACCTTCGTGTAATTCTGTTTATAGTGGATTTAGGTATCCCTTTCAATTGCTCGCACCGAAGTAGTCGGATCATTTTCAATCTCTTGTAAGACTGCGTCATCGTAATCCGTACGTGGTCTTCCAGTCCCAGCGCGAATGTGAGGCATTATGCCTTCCGCATACGCTCGATGAATATTTATGAACACGCAATGATCAGGGTGTCTCAAAGCATACGGGCATCTTTAGCGATAGAGATTAGCTGCAGCAGCACCATTGCCTCTGCATTCCCCATAAATGTAATGCATGTTAGCGTATTCCTGAGACGTATACTGGTACGGCATAATAAGTAGTAATTCACCTTCAACGCGTAACACAAACAAGAGTCCAGGCCAGTCTAATACAATCAATACAAATCACTACACAAACACGAGTCCAACAAACAAAAACCGTTATAATGTGCAGGTACTAGAAAAATATGAACTACGATACACAGCAAACGAGGTAGCATGATATACTACCAAATAAATGTCACTGCGTCACTACAACTCATATCACATGACGTTACCATCTGTCGTCGTGCAACGGTAGGTTTATACGATGCAAAACATCAATGCACATCGAATAGAGTCGCTGCAAGCCACTCAGACTCTTTATTGAAATAACTTCAAAATAGGCTCTTAGTGAAAGATAAAGAATGTTATACCATATCAAAAACTACACTGAATATGCAATTTTTTAACATAATGTGCCAGGTTAGCGTAGTCATATTGTACACAGTATGAAGAGTTTAAGTGAGCTAATAAAATGAATTAACTCGTGAATCAGACAAATACTTTTTTTTCTCCACAGGTATGGTAGCAATCATTTTATTTTGGACTGTAATCGATAGGAGGGTTATTCAGGGTTGCATAACAAAAATTAGAATCTCAAACTATGAAGTTTTGTACCTGCGGCACTCGAAATACTGATCGAAGGTTTCGATTTTCACGAAATTCATGGAAGTGCCAATATCTCCAAAACTATCAATATTTATCTGAGGTCATATTGTGATATTCTGGTCAGTCCTGGACTATCAGCCCTCCAAAGGATGACGTTGAGTTTTGGGACACTCTGTATATTAATGGATGAAGAAATATTGTAGAATAGGAGACCTTTTTGCCGATAGAGGACAACACTGATATTTTAAGGATTACATATTCGTAAAAAAATTAAATAAGCACCGGATGTGGATAATTTTCCTCACATATCTAGTGGAGTCAGTGGGAGATTTTTACTTTCAAACCCAGCAAAACAACACTTTTGATGATCTTTGATTGTACAATGGCCGCAACATAGGACCTGACATCTTCAATCAAAATCTCAATGGGTTGCGATATTTACATTTTTTACGAAATGATTTGATCCTAACCAAGAGAATGTGGTATAAAAATGTATCCTAATAGAATATAAAACCTCTAAATTTGAATGAGTGTCATTCTCACATTCCTCCGAATATTCACAAGGAACTATCAATAAAGCTTCAACTCTTATAGGAAATTCGTAATCAGCAACCTCGAAAACTGACTAATAAAATTCTCTTAGAAAAAGTCATTATCACTTGCAATTTCAATAAAATTTTGGAAAGTTTGTTTTTTATAACTCAACTCTATTTCAGCTATATCGGATAAACGGGTATGTTTCGGGAGTATCTATAGACCACCCTCAGCAAATGTAAACCAAGCAATAAATTGTTAAGAAAATTTGCTGACTGGTTTTTCGATAGAACATGATGTAGTGTTGTTTGGGGGAGATATGTAAATTGATATACAGTGTCCGCCAAAAAGTATGTACCATATGGGAAAAAAGTTTATCATTGGAATACTGGAAAAAATACTGGAAAAAATATTCAAAAAAAATTAATGGAAAAAGTCACTTAGAATTCAATTTCATGCACATCAAGAGATAATTCGAAAAAATTTAAAATAACAATTTTTTTTTGAATATTTTTCCATCGATTTAAAAATATCAAATGTTTTTCTTACGAATAGCTTGACTTTACTGAAACATTTGCATTTCAATGATAATGACAGAACTTTCTCATTTTCTCCTCACCAGAGGGCACTATATTTAAAAAATAGGATTTTGTCAGAACCCTTGCTGTTACATCGGTTCATAACTAACAGTTATATCAGAATTTCACGACAATTGTGATGACATGACACTCCAAAAACATGGTGTTTTCCAGATTATAAAAAATCGTTAATTGGCTTGATCCATTCTATTCCGTCTTGATCACCCAAAGTTCGCGAAGCGTCGTGCATACATTTTTTGAAATCTACTGCCTCGACTTCAAAATACATTTTTTATGCTTTTTTTTCTGATAACAGTGGAAAAGTGGCTTTATGCAATCAATATCAATCAGAGACAACTGTTCTCTATTCACTTTTGAAATTATTCAATAAAGTAGTATGCGGTACCCCATACAGCCTCTTCGATTGTCTGATTTAGCAATATTAGCTCCCAGCTTGTGATAATCGTATCTTCGTATATTCGAAAAATCTCCTGTTAGTTTCATTCATTTTTTCTGGGAAATACAGTGATTTTACTAAACCTGTATTTGAAAATAAAAAACCTGATATAAATTAAAATATATGTACCAGTTATTAACCATCACAAAAAACCAATAGTTGACCACTACAAAACTATGGTCAATTACTAGATCCGCTTCAAAATAACGATAGTTTTCCAACAAAAATAAATATTTCACTCATACCCAAAGCTATGAAACAGACAAAGACGTACAACCATTAATTCCTGTGAAACACTAGTAGTTGACCAAAGTGGTCAATTACTGGGGCTTTAACAAACATTTTGTTCTAGTAGGTGACCACATGAATTAAAATAGTAAAAACACACATTCCAATAATGAATACAATGAAAATACCTAACTATATTCATATAGCAACTAGTACATCAAGTATGTTTTTAATTAAACTATCAACAAGAACGGATGATTTAAGATTACTGAAAATTGTTTTCTTACCATGCTTATTGCCACATCACCTGTTTTCAACCAGTGAAAGTCGAAAAATGTGTAAACATGGCAGTGACCAAGTTATCGCGAAAACAATTTGGATTAATTGTGACCAAAAAAATAATATAGTATCCTTATTTCTGCGCATTAAGGGCAAAAAGTTCCGATGATAATCGTGGATGAGCGTTTCACTTCGCACATAAACATGTAAATTATAAGTCTCCTAAATTTGACTCACTAGTTCATTCTGAATATTTTCACAATTTTTTTGGCAAATATAAACATCGAAAATAAACCATACTGAAATGAAATCACGTTCATTCAGTGATCTACATCGGTGTCCGTGAACATATTCCTCAATTATGTCACAAAATTCACTTTCCAAAATACTATTTCGTGTGCTTTTCAAACAAATACCTACCTACCTACTTATTTATCACATCACGATGCTATAATAGAAGAGCATAGTAAAATTCCTTCTTTTCCACAAAATCAAAATGTAGTACACCAAACATGCTTTCTTGAGTATGAAATGCACCAGAACATGAAATTTTGATCTCTTGAAAATAGTCAGTGTTTGAGTATTGCATCAAAATTTCACTCATATTCCACAGGATAGCCATGGATTTCATTTGACAGAAAATACCAACAACACCATTCGAAGTGAAAGTTGGCTCATTACTAAATAAAATGAATTTTGTAAATGATATATTTTCTTCAATTTGTCCCTGCAGCCAAAAGGAAAAATACAAGCGTGGATCGTAGTCTCTCTCCTTAAGCGTGTGAATAAATTTTGGTTTATAAGCCTTGAATTTGGTTTTTTGAGCAATCTTCGGATAGGAGATGAACATAAACCCAAATTCCCAGACAATTTACTAATTGATGTTCTTGGAGTTTCAACTACACTCTGTATAACTTCAAACTCTGTTTCCTCAGCAGTAACCCAGTGCCTATGTTGTTTTCTGAATAAGTTTTCCCCGGACCCAGTATTTTTGAATTCGGAAACAATTCTTTCAACAGTTACATGTTAAATAATTTTATTGGTATGCCTCTCGTTGAAAATCGCTGCGGCGTCCCTATAGCTTTTGTAATTTTCTCCCACAATCAAAACAATTTCGATCTTTTCTTGCTGACATAATCAACCAAAAACTTGCTGGTATTATCAACGCCACTATGTATAAATATGGAGTTCTTACTTAGACATTTGTTGCAATAAGTTTACGTATTTTCTGTCAAATGAAATCCATGGCTATCTTGTGGAATATGAGTGAAATTTTGATGCAATACTTAAACACTCACTCACTCACTCAAACTATTTGGATGCACATGTAGCCTGAGAAGCTTCAAATCAGCTCCATATAATCATCTCATACAAAATGCTTTTTACTCTGTTGAGGAATTTCTACTATCCCAATAATTCTTTAATATACCCATTTCCTGGAGTATTTTATCGGATCAATTTTATATTTTTATCTATATTTGGTATTATCAATAATCAAATTTTAAATATATTTTAAACTGTTTGTGTGTTCTGACTAGTCTGATAAAATTTTATAAATGTATGTACTACAGTTGTAGAATTTTCAATGATGAATAAATTTCTTTCTTTCTTTCTTCCACTGACTATTTTCAAGAGATCAAAATTTCATGTTCTGGTGCATTTCATTCTCAAGAAAGCATGGTTGGTGTACTAAATTTTGATTTCGTGGAAAAGAAGAAATTTTACTATGCTCTTCTATTATAGAATCCTGATGTGATAAATAAGTACGTAGGTAGGTATTTGTTTGAAAAGCACACGAAAGAGTATTTTGGAAAGTGAATTTTGTGACTTAATTGAGGAATATGTTCACGGACACCGATGTAGATCACTGAATGAACCTAATTCCATTTCAGTATAGTTTATTTTCGATGTTTATATTTGCCAAAAAAATTGTGAAAATATTCCGAATGAAATAGTGAGTCAAATTTAAGAGACTTATAATTTACATGTTTATGTGCGAAGTGAAACGCTCATCCACGATTATCATCGGAACTTGATTATAATCTGGAAAACACCATATTTTTGGAGCGTCATGTCATCACAATTGTCGTGGAATTCTGATATAACTGTTAGATACGAACCGATGTAACAGCAAGTGTTCTGACAAAATCCTATTTTTTAAATATAGTGCCCTCCGGTGAGGAGAAAATGAGGAAGTTCTGTCATTATCATTGAAATGCAAATGTTTCAGTATAGTCAAGCTATTCATAAAAAAAATTGATATTTTAAAATAGATGGAAAAATATTAATAAAAATGCTTTTAAATTTGAATTATCTGTTGAAACTTCGTTTATGTGCATAACTTTTTCAAATAACTTTTTTTGATATCTTGCCATCTCACCCCACTTTTCGCCTCTTCATAGCAATTTTTTTCAATTTGTCGCCATACTAGCGATCACGTGACATGTGTCAAAATCGATTTTCAAGTAATCGGACATGCACAAACTTTTTCCCAGAATATTTTTTCCAATACTCCAATAATAAACTTTTTTCCCATATGGTACATACTTTTTGGCAGACACTGTATGTTAAATGATAAAACTCAAAATGTCGCAGAGTTGAAATATGATTCACATCATTAAAAAAGAAAAATGTCTCATTCCTCAAGACAGCTGACTACAAACACCTACACAATGTTGGTCGCATATCCATCAAAAAACAACTTCTGCCCTGGCTAATGCCTCGACGGACGTTGAATGACATCCGATGGCGAAGTACTTTTTTTTTCAATTTTAGATTTATTTATTGATCCCAAGAAACATTGCTGTTTATAGAGGGATTACTTTTTACATAAATTGAATAACGGCAATACATATGAAACATAAATTAATGAATACATTAAACAATTAATAGAAATAAAAGAAAAGCAAAGAAGTCAAAGGTGAAATATTATAGGAATTGTTACTTGTCAAGTATACATTTTTTAAGTTCTTTTTTGAACTTAGTTTTAGTCTTTATTTCTTTTAAAGGCTGTGGTATTTTATTATATATCTCAATTCCCTCGTTAAAAATAGTTTTTCCAAAGTTTGATTTAAGACGTAATGTGTTTATTTTATTTACATTTCTTGTTTTATGATAATGGATATTTGAAATATGATCAAAAGTAAGATCCGAATGTTTTTTTCCTGTATCAACATAGTGGATGAAAATTGAAATTTTAAATTCATATAAAGAAGGAAGATTTAGTAAATTATTAGGTTTATATAATTTTTTTGAGGGTTCTAAAATGGCAATTTGTATATGCATTTTATAGCTTTATTTTGCAAAGTTTGTAGTGGTTTCGAAATAGAAATTTTGGCTGAGCCCCAAATAGATATGAGGTATTGCAATTTTGAATAAATTAAACTGAAATATATGATTTTCAAATATTTTAGAGGGGTATATTGTCTTATTCTGAATAATATTCCAATCGAAGGTGAAAGTTGTTTCCTCAGATTGTTGATATGATTGAACCAAGAGAGTGTTGTCTCGATATTCAAACCCAAGAATTTTGTATTGTTGGTATACTGAATTTGAGAATTTTTGAATATTATTGGTCTTAGTTAATCAGTTGCAATACTTCGTTTAGAAATAAACATAATTGATTATTTCATAAAATTTAACAACAGTTTATGAGCGATGAGCCAATGAGATAAGATTTCAAGATCGTGTTCAATATTAGATAGAATTTCGAATTCGTTCTCTGCAAAATATATTATTGTTGTATCATCAGCAAAAAGTTTAATTTGACCTTTCAATTCAAGTTTAACGTTAGCTTTCAACATTGAATGATTTCACCTATCGTTGACGAGCTTCTTCTTGGTCGACAGTTAACTTGGTAACACAATAAATGTCATTTATTAGGTACATGAATATCTTTATTATTCAGATAACACAGGTGTTGCAAAAAGAAATATTTTTTTAATTCCTAATGTTTCGCATTGTAACATAGTTTGCAAATTATTATACGTGCAAATTATGAAAACGTGTCGAGAGATTCTCGATCCTTCATCAAACGTACTCAGAATATTTTTCTATGCAAATTCCTAATTGTAATCGAAACGTTAGCTTTTAACATTGAATGATTTCACCTACCGTTGACGATAGTTGACTTGGTAACACAATGAATATCATTTATTAGGTATATAAAAATCTTTATTATTCAGATAACACTGGTGTTGAAAATTTTTCCTAATGTTCCGCATTGTAACATAGTTTGCGAATTATTATACCGCCACCAATTGGTAAAATGAGTTGTCTGACCGATTCGCAAAACTTTTGCTTTTTTTGGTAGAGTACAAATACGTAAATATTTTTCTTTTGATTTTACGCTCATTTCCGTGTCTTGGACGAGGTTGCAAATTAATGAAAACATTGTACGTCAGGACATCTCCACTTGCAACCAATATTGGAATCTATTGTAATAATTTCGATACTTATTTCAATAAAAAAAAAACAATTAAATGAAAAAATATGTTTTCCGTTTGACGCAAGAGATTGCAAATTAAAACTCTTGTCAACAACATTATTTCAGTTATTTTTTCGAGTTTGCAGAACTTTTGAAATTTTCATCAAACAATTAGGACTTTACATTTATTTGAGGTTGCAAATTTATCAGAGGATGTATATCGCTATTTATCAAAACTTCGAAAGTTTGCAGAACTTTTGAAAATTTTTCCGCGCTAATAATGTGGAAATTCAGTAAATCCTGATTTTCAACATATTCCGTTCAGAAAAAAAGGTTGCAAAATCAGACTAAATATCATTTGGAAGTCCTCTTCACTCTACTGATGTTTTGAAACGTTTGTAATTATTATTAAATTTTGGGAAAATAATGTCTATCTCTACTGGCCTATGTAGAGATGTCATTCAACGTCGGTCGAGGCATTAGCCAGGGAATTAGTTGTTTTTTTTTATGGATATGCTACCAACATACACCTATTGTATAGGTTTTTGTAGTCAGCTGTCTTGAAGAATAAGACATTTTTCATTTTCAATAAATTATGGCTGACTATCAAGATTTCTGGATTGCAGATGATTCACATCAAATTGTATCTTATAGACATTATCATAACATCCAATATTTTTTTGTCCTACAACTGTACTAAATGAATATTTAAAAAACTGAAATTTTGCAAAGAATCAACAAAATCAATTGGCACCTTCACTTATTTCTGATCTTGAACAATTTAATTTACCAAACATTTATAAAAAATGAAAATCGGAACTGGTTAAGAACTTTTGGTGTTCCCAACGAGGAGGATATCCTACGGTAGCCACTTCTTTTATACATTTTTGTGTTCGGCATTAAATTGTGATGGGTCGTAACAAGAATCCTAACAGTAATGGACAAATGTAAATGCTTACCCTGAGGCACATTAAATCCGAACTCCATGATCCATTTTTGCAACATTTTGACAAACGTAGCCAAAGAATTACCCCCGTTCAGAGAGGCAGCTACAGCAACGTATTGGTTCTTGAAATACGGCCAATGATACAGTGGGGAAATTTCAGGTGGGCCCGATGTAGGTACATAATTGTCCACAACGAATGATAACTGTGCTGAAGTCGATATGTTGAGAACCGCATCATGTGGTGTTTTCACGGTAGATAGGACGGAACACAGGAAATCTCCCAAGCCAACACCTGTAAAGAGAGTGACATAAACGTGTCAATGAACATATCTGGAATGTATCAGTCTGTGTAACGATGAATCTGTCACATTCATTTAGAAGAAGTAATACGACAATGTATTAATAACATTAGACCATAAAGTCCGCAAAATGTGTCCAGAGAAATGAAATCCTGAACGTCAGGGTAGTTATGTCGAGTAATGGACAATTACAAAGTTTTGAGTATTTATTACATTGTGTGGTTTGTAATTGTTTTAACTTCTAATCTAAATATATAAAATAATAACTGACTGACAGACATATCAACGCACATCCCAAACACCTGGGGCTAGTACCGTGAAAATTGGCATGTGGAAGGAAGGATTTATGGAAATTTAGGTAGTGAAAATGGGGATGAAAATTTGTATGAAAATCCGTCATTTTTGAATCATTAAATTTGATAAACTGTCAAATTAATGTTTTGGTTACACAGAAAACGAAACTGCAACGGGCACAATGTTGGGTGTATGCTGACAGGTATGAAATACTGAGATACGAAACTAAGATTGAAAGAAACAATTCATAAAAAATATATAGGTAATAAAAAAACAATACCAATGTTTTTATTATTGATAAGGAGGCCAGGTGTCGACGAAACAAAGATAATAGTAATGGTAATTCATCGGGGCCTTTGATTAATCAAGTTGAAAAAGGATGTGTTTGAACTGGTGTTTACACTGTCATGTTTGAAGATTTGAATCATTTCGCTTAGAAGTATTTTCTATACTACCGGGTTTGTGAAATCATAATTATGATTCTTTTCTTTGACATGTTCAACGAGGTAGGATTGATAGTGTTCAGCTTTTTGGTGTCCCTCTCATGTTCAGACATACGTTTCTTTAAATACCTTCCTGTTTGTCCAACATAACACATATTGCAGTCTTTACAGTTGATTTTGTGAATTACATTAGATTGGAACTCTAAAGCCGGGATCCAACGGCGCGTAGAGTGGCAATCCTGGATTGAGGGTTGAGTGTCAAGGTTGGCGGAACGAAATGTGCCGGGCCGTTCCCACGGCGCATGTAGGATCGCGGTTTCAGACGTGGACACGCAGCGGTTGTAGTCTGTTGTACGCCGGCAGTGTTGGCGGTAAAAATTCAAATAATGTATACTCATTTGCTCTTCCAGGCATCATGAATTAAATTCCTGTTATTATGGTTTGGATCCCGTGGGTTGCAAATAATCGGCTCGGTTTCATAGAGGGATAAAAATTCTAACACCACTTCGTTCGACCACTCCATGGGGTGAAAGTAGTAGTAGTAGATTTCTACTTTTTTGGTAGATTTTCACCCTTTTTCAGAAAATTTTAGTGGGCACATTTTCTTCAGTAGATTTTGCTAGATTTCAATATATAACTTTCAATAATGTAAAAGTGCCATTAACAATATAATTATTGTAAAAATTATTTCAATTAAGCATTTATTTACTTCAATTTATATGTTGGTAGACGTGTAACTAATTTGGTATTTTTATTCATTTGGTTGCTTCGCCTGCTTTTTTGTTGGTGATTTCCCCCTATGCCTTATGGGGGTTCACCGTTGTATTTCCCCGACAACTGACGGTCGAATTCATTCTAATGGCTACACGGTTTTCGCTTTATACTGAATAGTGAATACGCAGTGTAAAATTGCTTTTCATGTGAAAATTATGAAGCGAGCTTATGAGCAATCGTATCGAGCAGAATGGGAACAGAACCCATTATTTTTCACTTGGCTTTGTGAAGCACAGGATGGATATAGTGCCCATTGCAAAGTATGCAATGTTAGAATTTTATCCAGAATGGCTTCTCTAAAAGAACATAATGCTTGCGCGAAACATAAGAAGAATATGATTGGATTCACTGGAAGCTCTAAGGTTTGTCTATTTTTATTTATGTCTAATTAAAATATGTAGTAGAATAATGTTTTATTTTTTATATTGATAAATTATTCAAAAATAGCTCAGTTTCAGATGGAAAAAAAAGCAGAAAATAAAATAGTGTCTGTGCTTGTGGAGCATAATGTACCATTTCTTGTGATGGATCATCTAAGCGATATCATCAAAGATACTTTTCCTGACTCAGAAATTGCAAGAAAATATTGCTGTAGGAGAACAAAATCATCCGCAATAGCCTATAATGTTTTGGGTGGACAATTTGAAGAAAAAATGATACAAGATCTGAAGTCGGGACTTTCAAGATGAGAGTACCGATGTAAGTACAAATAAGGTTCTTGCTATCGCTATTAAGTTTTATTCAGAGAGAAAGTGTGTAAAGACCAGATTTTTGTAAACAGTAGATATACAAGGACAGTCTGCCCAAGACCTTTTTAATGCACTCAACAGTGCCTTAGAAGAAAAGGGACTTAACATGAAAAATCAACTGTTGGGTTTTGCAGCTGACACCACAAATGTCATGTTTGGGGATAACAATGGCATTATTGCTAAAATTCGTGAAATAAATCCCCACTGCATATTTGTTAAATGCGTTTGGCATTCGGTAGCATTAGGTGTAAGCCATGCTTGTAAAGTACTTTCATGATCATTAGAACAGCATGTTAAATATGTCTATTATTACTTTTCTCAAAGTAGCAAGCGCCAAAGAGAATTAGTTGAATTTCAAGAATTTACTACTTCAGAAAAACATAAAATTTTAAGACACTATGACATAAGGTGGCTATCTTTTTACAATTGCGTAAATAGAATTCTAGAGCAATGGAGACCCTTAAAACTGTTTTCCCAAGGACAATACTTGACAGACAAACAGCAACATGTTTCTTGTGATTTTTTACATAAGTCATTTAATGATGACTTAATTTCACTCTATTTCTATTTTCTTGATTTTGTTTTACCTATAGTTAATAAATTTAACATCATTTTTCAAGGGAATTATCAAGTTACTCACACATTTTTTAAAGACATGTCGAGTTTCTATCGGTCAATTTCAAGTTGCTTTATGGAAAGTACTTATGTTAAGGCTACTGATCTCTCTGATTTGGATCCTAATGCCTCGATGCACTACTTACCTTTTAACGAGATGTGCTTAGGAGTGAATGTTGCAAAAAATATGTATAAAATACAGGGAAGTCAACCAATTGCTCATGACTATTTTAAACGATGTCAGCTTCTTTTTATTCATTTGAGTAATCAATTAAAATCTAGATTGCCTTCAGATGAAGAATTGTTCAAAGATCTACAATTTTTAGGTCCTCAGGTAGTTGTATACCAAAAGTTTTCTAGTCTCATAAATCTTGTTTCAAAGTTTCCGAATATTACGAGAAGAAGTTATTCAAGACATTGAAAATGAATACAGAGAAATGAAAATAGATTTAGATGTATCTAACTTGCTTTCTAGTGGTAGCAGCAATATGAATAATTTCTTTAATGTTGAAGAATTTTGGCATAAAATAAGCTGTTTAAAGGACAATAATAATAAACTTAAATAAAATTTAAATTTTTCGAACGTAAAATGTGAAAGGATATTCTCCGAATTTATTCGAGTTGCACAAATTTTCAACCCGATGTAACAATTATTGAGTTAATGGACGATAAAACTTTGTATAAAAATCTTAAGTATAAAGATGACGAAATTTAAGATCTGTTTTCTTCAATTCTAGTTTTAAGAAAAAAAATATTTGTTTAAAAATTAGAATAAGAGTCAGTTCCGTTTTCTTTGTTGTGCTAGTTTTAAGATTTATATGTTTAGGTTTAGTCAATAAATAAATCATTAGACCAATTAACCATGGCAATTCATTAATCCCCAACCTCCAATTCCCTTCTTATTTTCAGCTTTTTTTGTAAAGTAGATTTTTTGTATTTTTTTTAATTTTTTTAGTAGATTTTAGTAGATTCAAGCAAAAATAAAAATAGATTCGCCAAAATAAATGTGGCAACGCTGGAGCTCCTTTGAACCGTGTTCATTTACCGACAGACGACGGGTCTCAGTGCGCCGACCGAAGATCGTCATGCCTGCCCTATCCGACGGCGCGTGAACTGGCAAGTTTGGCGCCTCTCCACGCGCCGTTGGATCCCGGCTTAAAGGAGTTTTCTCTTTCTATCGTGAGAAAAATCGTTTACATTTGTGAAAGCAATTTTTAAATATTCGTCTCCAAAACTGTAACTATTTGATTTTATGGAAATTTTTTTTTAAATTTGGGAGGATGGAGGTTTTTTCTGAAGAAATTGGATAATTATTCTTTACTAAATATTGTTTTATTAGTTCTAAGTTCTTCTTATGGAATTCTGGATTCGAAATAGAAAGTGCACTCATTTTTTAATTCCTTATAATATTGATTTTATGCTGAAAATTATGATGTGAGAAATAGTTTGAAATCTCTCTGAGAAGCTAGGTATATGGTACCTTTAAAATAGTTTCAGTAGTTTTTATGACTTTAATGTCAAGGAATGCAATGCTGTTATTATTTTCAACTTCAAGAATTTCAAATTAATGTGAAAACTTTGGAAAAGTATTTTTTCTTCAATCTATATTGACTCCAATCCCAACTAAATCACAACCTAAACATTGATACTGGATCACTAACCATTAGCTTTTGTCAAATTAATGTTCGAAGATAGATGGAATCACATAAAGAAAACCAGGAAAAATACAAATTATTTGCGGACGAAGTCGCGGGCACCAACTAGTTTTATTATAAAGTGTTAGAAAATTTAAAGTTAAAAATGTTTTAGTTCTTGTTATATCAAAAATTGAATGATCTAATAAAAAATTCAAATTGAAATTGTGTAGATATTAGATTAGATATTAATAATAAACAGTACCAAGATTATAATGTCCTGAAGATATTTCAGTGACCTCTTATGAATAAAATAGAAACAACTTGCGAATCTTTACAAAATATTATTTAAAATATAACTGTTGGCTCTACTAACGAGTTTCTTTGACAGAAATGTATTTTTCCAAATTGAAATTTTTTTCATGGCAAAAAATTTAGTTTTATTTTTTTATCTCAGATTTTTTTCAAAACTTAGACATAGCTATAAAATGTCGTTTTGGACAATGTTTCCGAAGAACATTTTTCGATATTTTCTCAAGTAAGTGTGTTTTGAGATTTATTTTTTTAAATTTCCCACCAAACACGAAAATACAAACGGCACTGTACAACGTCTTTTGGATTTCCTTTTGATGCAGAAGCGATTGCACGAATCGATATTTGCCAAAATTTATTAATAAAAGAATTTCCCATATGATGCGTACTTTCTGCTGGTCACTGTATAAGGATTCGAGGGACACTCATACACACGCGGACAGACACGGGCATTTTTATAACCATATTTTCAAGCTCTGTGAGTGCTATACGTATACAATCGATCCCTAACAAAATCTCGATTTCGATTGTTTTCTTACTATCGCAATAATCCTTCGAGAGTAGAGTGCCTTAGGTATATTATTGATATCGTTCACAAAAATTTTTCACTCGCAACTAACTTTCCAGCTCCTAAAGAAGAACCCCAAATACGAGTTTTTCATGAAACGTTAGAATTTACGGCATGTACTTGGACAACACCCTCTTTATCGATTTTCTGGTTCTAGTCAGCCACTTTGGCTCTTTCCAAGTTCTCATAATTAAATACATTGTCGATGAAATCAATACATCTACAGAACGCCTGCCAAACGCGATTCAAAATTAGTACGACAGCTAATAAATATTCCATTTCGTGGAATGGACCTCAATAAATTTACCGATAGGCGTTCCCTGTGGTATACTGTGCCAACTTCCTGCTAATTTTCCAACGAATTCTCCAGGAGCTATGACTTGAGAAAGAAGGTGCATTGGGAAATCAGCATTTTTCAGGACGTCTTTATTCCATGTTTTTGTGCGGCAATCAAAATATCCCCAACTGGCTGCATTCTGATAAGACATGATGGGTGCTTCCAAGTTACCTAGCATGGCTACTGCGAAATCGGCTATCGTTCCGGCGCAGTTGTAACTTTCCAATTTTCCAGGTCTGAAAATGTACCAAGGGCAGATAGTCTTTATTTCAGTATCCTATTAGGCCAGTAGATATAGACAATCAATTAACATTAATTCCAAAGGTTTTCAAACTTCAATGGTATGTTAGTGCATTAATGAAAACAAACTATAAAATTTTGCAGAAGTCTTCGATGAACGGAACATTGTTTCAATTGCAAAAAATGAATTCATGCTTTATTGTGGCACTGAAAATTGCAAAAGTTCTGGATACTAGGCATACCGATAGTAATGATGTTTCACAACATGCATTGAGTTTACAACCTTGTAAAAGTTACAAAACATTGTTTTTTTGTCATTTGTTCAAGTTTTTCATTGTAATTTGTTTAAAAAAATTACAAAAGTTCTGCAAATTGGATAAGTAAACGAAAAAAAAGTTTAACATATTCACGTAATTTACTATCGTTTCGGACGTCCATCGTCTCAATGTATTTAAAAGGTTTTCCCGACGTTTCGAATGCTTGTATCTGCAATCGTCTTCAGGTGAATACTGACAAGTTTAGGTGCTACTTACCAATTTATATGACTGTCGGCGCAATGATGCGAGCAATTCCGCCATGTGCAGCGGTGCGTGTAATTTCGCGCGGTGTGGTGGTGCGTGAAGTTTCGCGCCTCTGCAGCCCGCCAGAAAGAGCAATCAGGGGTTTCCATACGTTCTTGATATCAACGCTTGGTTGACTAAAGGCGTTATTGGCTTCGATGTAGGCGGCCTCTTTGAACTTTCGTTCGAACCAATGCTCCTCTCTATGTAGAACACTTGCGTCGTCCCATAGAACTCGATGGTGCTCAGTCCAGGCGTGGTCAGCGATTCCCGATTTTGATGTTTCTCCACGTTGAGTCCATTTCTTGTGCTCATCCAATCTTACCGATAACGGTCTCTTTGTCTCTCCAATGTAGGAATCTCCGCATTCATATGGAACTTCATAAATGCAATTCTTACTGATTTCATTTTTTGTTGTCAGGTTTGGTCTTGGTCAGGAAACTCCGTAAAGTACTACCGGATTGGAAGCAGCTCTTGATGTTGAACTTGTTTCCGATCCATCTGATCTTCTCGGAGACACCTCTGATGTACGGAAGGCAGATCACTGTGCTTTGTTGTAGCTCTTCAGATGTCTTCGTTCTCCGGAGTTGTTTCAATACTTCTTCTAGGAGTTTCTTGGGATATCCATTCCGGTGGAGGTCCTCTCTGATGTGGTTCAACTCGGCATCTAGTGACTCCACGTCGTTGCAAATGTGCGTCACTCTCTTCACCAATGTTCTCACGATCCCTCTCTTCGTCGAACTCGGATGGTTGGAGCTGTAACTGAGGTACTGCCCCGTATGTGTCTCCTTTCTGTAGACGGAGGTGCGAATTTCATTGCCTATTCTCTCAACGTTCACATCGAGGAAGGGTAAGGCACTGTTGGTTTCCATCTCCATCGTGAACTTGATCGAATCTCTGATTCTGTTAATTCCTGAGAAGAAATCCTGGAGATGTTTGTCTCCGTAATTCCATACAATGGAGGTGTCATCCACGTACCTCAACCACAGCTTTGGTTTGTATTCTGCCTCCCGTATAGCCAATTTCTCGAACCACTCCATGTATATGTTGGCGATGATTGGAGAAAGGGAAGATCCCATCGGGAGTCCGTCGACTTGAGAGAAGAATCGGTCCTTTTCCTGGAAATATGAGTTCTGTAGGCAGCACTGCAGTAATTCCAATATTGCGTGGGTAGGAAGGTCAGTCCTCTCGTGCAGCTGGTCATCCTCTTCGAGTTTCCTTTTGATGATACTGATGGATTCCTCTATAGGGACATTGGTGTAAAGGCTCATCAGCTTCGACGTGGAGAGCCTTTCTGGCGGGCTGCAGAGGCGTGAAACTTCACGCACCACCACACCGCGCGAAATTACACGCACCGCTGCACATGGCGGAATTGCACGCATCATTGCGCCGACGGTCATATAAATTGGTAAGTAGCACCTAAACTTGTCAGTATTCACCTGAAGACGATTGCAGATACAAGCATTCGAAACGCCGTGAAAACCTTTTAAATACATTAAGACGATGGACGTCCGAAACGATAGTAATCAAGTTACCACATCGTCTACAACCTTCAAACAAATATTCACGTACATTTGCAACCATTTCTGAAAAACGCATCATTTATTTATCAAACTTTTTTATTGACGCTCCATTTTCAATACACACAAGCATTGAAATAATTAAAAAAGTTTTTAATTGTGGTTGCAAAAAAGAGAATATTGGTCTCAGTGGATATGTAACTTTGCAACCTCATACGAAAAACGGAACCTATTTATCCACTATTTTTTTTGCATTTTTACAACTACTGAAATAATTGCAAAAGTTCTGCAAATTGCAGTTAAAATTACGACTAACATTTTACGTGACGCAAGAGATTTGCAACCGTCATTGTTCAACGGAACATTTTTTTGTATAATTGATTTAAATACTTTTTATTATAGAAAACAATTCAAATTATAATAAAGCTAATCTAAGTTGGTGTCCTCTTGCTCATAGAAAAGGACGAATGCTTCTCCACTTATAATGGATTGTGATGATATCGGTGATATTCTGGAGTAATTGTACTCGTGCCATATGCCTGCATAAGGGTGCTTACAGGAAGCCGTGTAGTGTCCGCTATAAGTTGTTCCACTATGGTTGGATACAGCATACAAGTTGTATTGACATGGAGCTACATTATCTGCTGCATAATTACTCATATCCAATCCTTTGAGAGGAAAGTCAATGTTGACATTTAATTTTCCCATAAATCTCCCCAAAGGCGAAAATCGTTTCAAGTGAATTACTAATTGATTTGTTTTTTTTATAATTTGGCCATAAATTGTAAACATTGTGCAAATAGGTTTGAGATATATATATTAGACCGACATATGTCTACAGTTAAATACTTGATTATCCATCGCGTATATCTGTTATATTTTATACTGGTTGATTGAAATTGCATCCGAAAAATAATACGAGTACGTAGTTAACCACTACAAAATTTGAAACTAATTATTAGTCTCAGAAGCTGTTTTCGACTAATCAGCGAAATAAATTTAACATTATATTTTCGAATGAAACAATCGGAAGAGTACAAAATTTTGCTAAATTTTGCTAAAGGACTTTTGGAAGACAGTAATTTTTTATCGCATTAGACACGACATGCAATCATTCTTCATTAAAAAATTCTACTTTCGCACAACATGACTTTATAGCGATCGAAGAGTTTGAAATTAAAATTAATAATAATAATCTATGGAAGTAAGGATATCAAAACGTTATCGATTGTAAATCTCGCAAGTACATAATTTTCATCATCAAACAGAAACGTTGCTGAAAAAAAAATTAAATCGATATTACATCTCAAATTCAGTTTTTACAGGTATGTATTTCTTGAATTTACCTTTCCACCCGACTTTCTCACTCCAGTTGTGGTTTCGCATGAGAAATTCCATTGAGTCCGAATGGAGGACTGAAATGTAATCGACACGTAAGAATAATTTTCTTTATTCATAAAAATTTTGAAAATAAAAAGGGGAAAACACTATGACCTAACATAGTTGTAGGTTAATTGTACTAATGCACAACTGTACGAGTGTTTTTTGTATCTCAATATTTCCTCCATTTTTTAATGAATCAAGAAAATTATGAAAACATGTCGAAGATTCTCGATCCTTCATCAAACGTACTCAGAATATTTTTCTATGCAAATTCCTAATTGTAATCGAAACGTTAGCTTTTAACATTGAATGATTTCACCTACCGTTGACGATAGTTGACTTGGTAACACAATGAATATCATTTATTAGGTATATAAAAATCTTTATTATTCAGATAACACTGGTGTTGCAAATTTTTCCTAATGTTCCGCATTGTAACATAGTTTGCGAATTATTATACCGCCACCAATTGGTAAAATGAGTTGTCTGACCGATTCGCAAAACTTTTGCTTTTTTTGGTAGAGTACAAATACGTAAATATTTTTCTTTTGATTTTACGCTCATTTCCGTGTTTTAGACGAGGTTGCAAATTGATGAAAACATTGTACGTCAGGACACTTGCAACCATTATTTGTTACTTTTGTAATAATTCCGATACTTATTTTAATAAAAAAAAAATCTTGAAAAAATATATTTTTCGTTTGACGAAAGAGGTTGCAAATCAAAACTATTCTCAAGAACATTATTTTAGTAATATTTTCGAGTTTGCAGAACTTTTGGAATTTTCATAAAAAAATTGGGATTATCAACAATTTTTTTTCGTTAAAACAAATATTTCCGTTTGTTCAATGGTTGCAAATTTATCAGAGGATGTAAATTGCTATTTTTCAAAACTTCGAAAGTTTGCAGAACTTTTGCAAATTTTTCGGCGCTAATAATGTGAAAATTTATTAAATCCATATTTTCAACATCTTCCGTTCAGAAAAAAGGGTTGCAAAATCAGACTAAATATCATTTGAAAGTCCTCTTCACTGATTTGTTGAAAATATAAACAGGATGTTCATAAAATCAGATGTGGAATCATCTGCGACTGAAAGATAAACTTCAGTCACTATCTTCCATCGTCAAGATAACCTCTTGTGGGGCATTCATGTTGAAAAGATTTTTTCTTTTTTTTCTTTTGAGTCAGAGCCTTTTCAGAATATCTATCAGATGTAGTTCAATGTGCAGCGTGGCTTTAGCCGGGGAAGTAGTTGTTTTCTGTTAGACATTCACAAAAAATAACTTCATTTTAATCGTGGATTTTTCAATTCACAAAAAAAAAAAAAAAAACTTTCTATCACTATTCAATTGAGAATGTTTCCCTTTCCTCTTCACTCTCCTGCAGTTTTGAAACTTTTGTAATTATTATTAAATTTTGTGAAAATCCTGTCTATTTCTACTGGCCTATATGGACGAAGTAACACATTGACAGATATTAAAAAATATAATTGATTTTGGTGGACATATTTTTGTCAGAACCCCTTGGCGTCGGTCAAAGAGGACTACGTTCAAAAATTACCGCAAGAAATAAGAAGAACAGATAGAGCAACCGTGTTCAGACATGTAACCTTCAATTACTTCAATTTTCTTATGCATTAAATTCAGAAAACAACAAAAATGATTTAGTATACTCAGTCATTTATTGGACAGATTAGTAATTTGTTTCTCTACCCTAGCATACATTTTCTTGATTGATTTCGTTGTTCTAAGATTTGGGAAAATAATTATTCATACCCAGGAAAGTTAATAAAAAATAAGTGTTCTGTCAGATAAAATAAGCTTCTACCAAACAATATTTCATTCTATAATGAATAAATGTTTAAACAAGCATCAATTGGATATCCCATAGACTGAGTGTTTTTCAGATATGACCATAAATAAACCCAAAAAAGTGTACTTTTGCAAAAAAAATTACTCAGGGAAAAAAATTACTCAGGGGTACGTGCAAGCCATAACTTTTTTTTCTATCCAAGCTATCGACTTGAATTTTTTTAACGATAGCTCCGACAAAGGGGCACTTTTTGAAAATATTTCTATTTATATACAGGATGTCCCAAAATAAGTTCTGGTTTTTTAAATGGATACCCTCCATTTTTATTACATTTTTGGATTCGCCACTAAATTATCGATATAACGCACATGTCATGTCATGTCATGTCATGTCATGTCATGTCATGTCATGTCATGTCATGTCATGTCATGTCAATTTATGTGTCAAAATAGCGTCATGCATACACCTACAGAAAAATTCATAACTTCAGAACCTGTCCGATTGGCCGGCCCATAGGTTTTTTTTATTCGGAAATGCTTCTTCCAGCTGAGTCAATTGTAGTAGGAGAGAAGCAGAGGCATCAGATGAAGCCTCGTTTTGATCTAATGGAGCTGGAGTTTCATTTGATGATGATGAAGATCAAATTGATGAAGCTAAAGTTTCATCTGATGAAGTTGAAGTTTCATCTGATTGAGTTTCATTTAACAAAAAGTTAGATTCGTTCATCATTGAAAAGTGGTCACTGAAAATATATATTTTGTTCAATATTTCACAAAATATGTTTGTATTTTATTTACATTTCCAGTGTAGTTTTATTTACTTCTTAAAAAGTTTGAAATGGATATACAACATTTATGATGAAAAAAAATTGTTCTTACTTATTTTTTGTCATCCAGAAAATCGTGGCAACTCCAAATCCTGTGGATATATTCAGATGTGACTCGGGTGTTGGTAGGGTAGCAAGAAAACTTGAGTTACATCGATTATCCTGCCAAGTATATAGATCTGAGACTCTATCCTGATGAACATCAAATCTCACTGTCGTACCTTCTTCAACTATTTCCCAAGCCATGTTTTCCTTGTCATTTTTCCAAAAAACGACGCCATGCATTTGCCCGCAAATTCCAATTCTTGAAACCTGAAATATTCACACTCGTAACACATTTGGAGATATCGTTTTTTCAATAACCACAAATGTTTTGAATATTTTTTTAACTTCATAGAAAAGTAAACATGTTCCTCCGAATTTTTAGGTTTTTCTACAATCCATGTCTTACTGTTTGTATTGTTTCCACGACAGTAGAGGTAAAGTTCAACCATATCATATTTCTTAACCTATTAGTTAGAGTTAGCCAATTTGATCACATTGATAAGGTATATATATATATATATATATAACACTTTGACCAAGTTGGCCAATTTTACCACTCTGACCTGACCGACCGTATTAATCGAGTTGGCCAATTTGACCACTTTGATCGACCCTAAATATATATATATATATAATAACTATGAATTTGAAATAAACTTAGTAGAAAGGATATTCCTTGAGGTTGCAGTCAAAATTAATGGCCAGTAAAAAAAGAAAAACTCTTTCTTATTTAGTCAAGCTTTCGAAAATGTTTATTTTCATTATCAAGACAGCTGTAAAAAAGGAAAACACAATTGTGAAATACGATTTTAAACAAATCTATAGAACTTACTAAGGTGAGGTTAAGTGAAGACAGCGATCTAATCACCATTTTGTGATTGAGGAAATTTTCAAAATCATATCACTATGCAACACTACTAGTAATATATATAAAAATTAAACCATTGCAAACGCACATATTGTTTAAGAAACTTAATTTAAATTAAGATTGGGAAACCATGAAACAGGCTGTAGACGGATGCTGATCTCTCTTGGATTCGTAACAGATTTCTCATATTCTCGTTATTTGTTTTGCGTTACTCAGAACGCACTAGGAGTACGACTATTGGTATCGTGGGTTGGCCTATGCCGGCATCTGTCGGTGACCTATTGATGTGCACGAAATTTCGTGACTTCAAAATTCCACGATAACAGGTCTAAGCTTCACCGCACAGATTATAGGTGTCGCTATCTATAATTTGATGCTTTCCATATATATATATATATATATATATATATATATATATATATATATATATATATATATATATATATATATATATATATATATATATATATAGGAGTGATAATTTTTAATATCTGTGAATATATAGAAAATAATAAGGAATTTGTGGCATTGCAGACAAATTTTAAAATGCCAGAAAAAACATCGTCGAGCAGGATTCAAACCCATGACCTTATGATTACTAGTCTTATGATCTACCAACTGAGCTATCGAAGACCCTGGATTCTCAACATCTTCATTTCGCGATACCGTTTTTTCCCAGAATTTATTGTTAGTTGTTGAAACATGGTCGTGGGTTCGAATCCTACTCAAAGATGGTTTTTTCTGGAATTTCAAAATTAGTGTGCAATGCCACAAATTCCTTACTATTTTCTATATATTCAGAGACATTAAAAATTATCACTCTTGTAATTAGATTTGTCAAAATAATCTCGTTTTCAGTGGCCGGAGATCAGACATTGACTGAAGCTGAAGAAGATAAACGAAGAAGAGGCCGCCTGGAATACCAGGGCCAAGAAGAGGAAAAGAGGGAAGAAAGAAGGGAGGAGAGAAGAATTCAACCTACGGCTTAAATAACTTCCGAAATACTGACCTTAATTAAACGAAAATTGGTATTGAGAGGTTTTTTGAGGTGTCGAATTCGAACCTGATGTTATTATTGCTCTTACTCGTAAGGGGCGCCACCTACACGTCTTTTTATTTTTTGAGGGTTCATAATTTTTTTGAGCGTACTTCTAGCACATTTTTCAGTGAAAAAATCAATTCCTCTATCGTATCTATGTAAAAAAGCTACCCTTGTTACAAGTCGCTATAGGCAACCGTTTTCTAGATATTTGGACTTGAAAATTTCAAGTCGATTATTTGATAATAGATGCGTGTTGAAGTTATTACCATTATTTTGCATTTTTCACAAGAATGCTTAGGAAATGAATTTGACGTTTAAGTAAGTAGTTCTGGTAATTACATATTATGTAACAGTTAAACGTGTTGTTGTTTTGTTGAAGTTTCTGTAAGTTTTAAAACACTAATTTTGATAAAATAGATTATTTAAACAATAATGCTCATTTAGCCGATATGCATTTCGTTTATGGCCTTGCGGATGGCGTGCGCGCGAAGCAAGACTTATTTACCAGGAGCGATTTTCTAATCGAGTACTGCCTTCAGCTCCAACATTTACCATTCTCCACCGTCGTTTGGCAGAAATAGGTTGCTTTAAGAGGGCAGCTGATATTGGAAGACCACGAGCAGTCCAAACCCCAGAATTGGAAGAAGCTGTTTTCAACGCTCTCGAGGAGAATCCAGAAACAAGTACAAGAATAATTGCTGAAGCTCTCAATTCTACTCAGTCCACAGTTTGGAGAATTATCCACGATCAACAATTTTATCCATACCATATTCAAAGGGTAGAAGCTCTCTTGCCAATAGACTTTCCCCAACGCATTACTATGTGTCAGTGGTTTTTGAGAAAATTGGCTGGAAAGCCTCAATTTTTAAGATATGTACTCTTCACGGACGAGGCAAACGTCTTCCGAAATGCTATCACAAACTTTCATAACAACCATATTTGGGCTCTGGAAAATTCGCACGCAGTTAGTGAAAGACATGATCAGTATCAATTTTCTGTAAATGTATGGGCGGCAATAATTGATAATTACTTGATAGGTCCTTTCTTTTTTTCGTTCCGACTGAATGGCGCAACTTACAGAAACTTTTTAGAAAATGAATTGCCGAGACTACTTCAGAATGTACCATGAGAAATTCGTATCCGCATGTGGTTTATGCATGATGGGGCTCCGGCCCATTTTAGCGTTGTAGCCAGGGAATTCCTTAACACTGTCTATCCAAATCGATGGATCGGTAGGGGTGTAGAAGAACCTAACCAGGCGTGGGCACCAAGGTCCCTAGATCTAAACCCGCTAGATTTTTATTTTTGGGGACATTTGCAGTCACTAGTTTATAAAACTCCAGTAGCGAACGAGGAAGATCTAAAGAACCGAATAGTAGACGCCTGTGAAACAATAAGAAACACACCAAAAATTTTTGAGCGGATACGAGATTCAATGACTAGAAGACTGAATGCATGTACTTCGTTGAAGGTGGACACTTTGAACAATTTATTTGAATACAATTTAGTTTCCTTTATTTTATTTTATTCTACATATTCAAAATTTCTTGAAATAAATTTTGATATTTCTTGCAAATTTTATTGAAACAAATACAGATTTTGCACCCTTGATACAAAAATAACTATTTCAAACGGATAGAAATAAATAGAATAGGTGGCGCCCCCTACAAAAAAACAAAACTACTTACTTAAACGTCAAATTCATTTCCTAAGCATTCTTGTGAAAAATGCAAAATAATGATAATATCTTCAACACGCATCGATTATCAAATAATCGACTTGAAATTTTCAAGTCCAAATATCTAGAAAACGGTTGCTTAAAGCGACTTGTAACAAGGGCAGCTTTTTTACTTAGATATGATAGAGGAATTGATTTTTTTTACTGAAAAATGTGCTAGAAGTACGTTCAAAAAAGTTATAGATCTTCAAAAAATAAAAAGACGTGTAGGTAGCGCCCCCTACGGATAAGAGCAATAATAACATCAGGTTCGAATTCGCCACCTCAAAAAACCACTCAATACCAATTTTCATTTTATTGAGGGCAGTATTTCGAAAGTTATCAGAAATACTGATCCCAGAAGTAGAAAATATTATTTAACAGAATTGTTCGGAAGCCGAGCTGGCCAGTATGATTTGGATGCAAGAACTTTTGATTATTGTATTCCCAATATGGATAGGAAATAATGGAAGTATTAAATGGCCATCTAACAGTTCGGACTTGACCCCTATGGATTCATTTTTCTGGGGATTTCTAAAAGACATTGTTAATAATAATAATAATATTCAACTCATTAAAGACCCGATTCGACTTGAAATAGAGAATCTGATTGTCAATAATAAAGCAATTTTCAATGCACTTATAAGAAGACGTTATCAATTATGTATTGGCGATAATGGAGAATGAGTTATCATGTTATTTAAATTTCCTAAATAAATCTTTGTTATCTAATTTTGTATAAATATTTGAACTTTTTCTTCCTCACTGTAAATCAGTTTGATTATTCTATCAAAGAAATGTCACTAAACAAACATAATAAAGTTGTCATTTTCATAGCTTACTTCGAAAATGTTAACTTTCATAGTATAGGTATTTACAGTAACAACTAGTCCAAGTTATTCGACGTTTAAAATCTCAAAAACGGTATAAGATAGGGGTAACATATGGTATATTTTTGAAATCTGGAAAAAAGATTATTCCAAAAATTCAATAACATACAGGGTATCCTATTTGAAAAAAACATATCCCCTGAAATCTGTTCGCTACTGTATTTTTTTACAGCATTTTATCAGCATTTTAACCACACAACTTTTACATTAAACTTTTTTTCTATAGGTAGTCTACTCGACAAGTTGAAAATGCAAAAGTTATAAACAATTGAAGATGAAAAAAAAATGGTATTTCGTTTTTTGCCAATATTTCATAAAGTATTGATATTTAATAAATTTCAAAAAAAGATTCTGAAAGAGGAGGGAATTTACAATGAAAAATTGCGAGCTCCCGGAACTCTATCTCCATTATTTATAATTTTACTTTAACGCTGAAAATGGGTCTCCAAGCGACATTTTTAGGTTGCGCGCGCGGCGTCAAAAGCGAGTACGACACATTCATTAATTTATTTAAGGTATTTTTTTTTTTTTTTATTTGAAAAATTTAGAGTGTATTCGGAACACTATAGATAATTTATTCCCGTTGGAAATTTTACTTAAAGTTAATTTTCCAACAAGTTAAACGATTGTTAACTAACAAAATTTTCTCGCACTTCTGTCTTAATTGTAAATGAAAAAAAATGTTTAAATAATTGTTGTAAAAATGTTTCGCTTCGTAGAGCCTTTCTTATATACATACTCAACAAGATCACGTCATAAAAGTGAAAAAAATATTCATACTTTGTTTATAATAATTTTTGAACTTGAACAAAAACTAAAAAATCCACGTAATGTTGTTAAAAAATTTTTTTTTTCTTAATCATCATATCATCGTTTTTTAATTAATATAAGATATAAATTGATTTGCAAAAAAAAATTCCCGCTATTTGTTGATGAATTTTTTATAAACAAATTGATTATTTGAATATTTTTGATTTTTTTTTCTCACAACTTCATTATATTACAAATATTATGATTTTTGAAAAAAAATATTTTCGTTAATAACAATTTTCAATTGTTTATAATCGTTTTTTTTATATTTCTATTGTTTAAATAATTAGTTGAGGAATTATTTTTTTCTAAAAATCATAATTGACAGTCCTCTATAAATAACAAAAAAAATTGTTGTTTATCAACAATTCCATTGTTTATTAACTTACCAATTTCTTATAAACAAATTTTTAACTTTGTTAGATTTTTTTCTGAAACTTCCGAAATTAACGAAAACAACCATATATAACAAAGTATAAAAAAAAATCCCAATTTTTCCCAATTCCAATTCCCAAAGTACAATAAAAAATTGGAATTTTTTTTTTCTATACTTTGTTATATATGGTTTTTTTGTAAATTTTGAATTTAAAAAAAAATCTACCAATTAAAAATTTAAAAATTGGAATTAAAAATTTTTGTTACTTCAAGGACTGTCAATTATGATTTTTAGGAAAAAAATTATTTCTCAACTAATTATTTAAACAATAAAAATATAAAAAAAACAATTATAAACAATTAAAAATTGTTATCGAGGAATTTTTTTTTCAAAAATCATAATATTTGTAATATAATGAAGTTGTGAAAAAATTTTTTAAAAAAATATTGAAATAATCAATAAAAAAATTATAACAAATGGCTGGAAAATTTTTTTTTGAAATCAATTTATATCTTGTGTTAATAAAAAAACGATAATATGATGATCAAGAGAAATATTTTTTTTTTAACATTACTTGGATTTTTTTGTTTTTGTTCAAGTACAAAAATTATTATAAACAAAGTATGACTATTTTTTTAATTTTTATTGCGTGATCTTGTTGAGTATGTATATAAGAAAGGCTCTACGGAGCGAAAAATTTCTACGACAATTATTTAAACATTTTTTTTCATTTACAATTATGACAGAAGTTCGAGAAAATTTTGTTAGTTAACAATCGTTTAACTTGTTGAAAAATCAAGTTTAAGTAAAATTACCAACGGGAATAAATTATGTATAGTGTTCCGAATACACCATAATTTTTTAAAATAAAAAAAAAATTAATACCTTAAATAAATTAATTAATGTGTCGTACTCGCTTTTGACGCCGCGCGCGCAACCTAAAAATGTCGCTCGGAGACCCATTTTCAGCGTTAAAGTAAAATTATAAATAATGGAGATAGAGTTCCGGGAGCTGGGAGTTTTTTATTGGAAATTTCCCCTCTTTCAGAATATTTTTTTGAAATTTCTTAAATATTGATAGTTTATGAAATATTGGTAAAAAACAAAATGCCATTTTTTTTCATTTTCGATTGTTTATAACTTTTGAAATTTTTCATGTGCTAATACACGCTTTTGGCACATTTTTCTAGGCGTTATTCCGGATCCAATGAGCTATCACACATAATTTTAAGAGCAGTATCTCTATTTTAGACCATTTTCAACTTGTCGAGTCGACTAAGGCAATAATAACAATGATAATGGGTAGGTAATTTATAGTGAATAACCCGATACATGTTTGATGACCCAAAGCATACTAGGTATACGAACTTATTAGGTTATTGCTAAACACTAATTTTGTTACTTGTCAAAGAAATGTTTGTTTCCATAGGTAACTTATGATTTTCAAAATGTTTACCAACCTATGAGAATTCTGTGATTAGAATGGGAATAAATCTGAGGAATTGAGTGAGCACTATTCGTTTCCGAAACAGAGTACACCTACTTGGAGATGTTTGCGGAATCGAAAAATGTATAATTATACAGAGCGTTTCATCAAGAATTTCAAAGTTCGATTTAGTTCCGAGTGGAGGTGCCTTCGAAATGTTTGACATTGATTTATTCTCAAAATAATTATACCTTTAGTTTTGATCGTAAAAAAATAATTAATAAAAAAAACCTTTTTAAAAACAAGCTTTCATTCAAATACCCTAAAAAGTACAAAATAATTGCTTTGGATGTGTGACGTAGGTTATTTCGTGAGTTATAGATTGAAAAGCTTGTCGCGCAAAGTTTTCATTTCGAATACAGATGCGACAAGCTTTTGAATCTATAACTCACGGAATAACCTACGTCGCACATCCAAAGCAATTATTTTCTACTTTTTAGGGTATTTGAATAAGAGCTTGTTTTTAAAAAGGTTTTTTTTCAATTATTTTATTTGTGCTTTTTAGTAAGTACCCCTAACACCCACATACCGATTTTGAATCGAATCGGACCATAATTACAAAACTCGTTCGCCATCTTGGAGCCGCCATCTTGAATTTGTGAATTTTGAAATTCATAATCTCCGACCCCGAAAACCCCCACATACCAATTTTGAATAGAATCGGACCATAATCACAGAAATCGTCGGACATCTTGAAGCCGCCATTTTGATTTCATGAATTTTATCAGAAAATTCATAACCTTCGACCCTGAAAACCCCCACATACCAAATCTCGTCAGCCATCTTAGAGCCGCCTTTTTTTCTCTCCCACAAATGCATAATGCATTGTCACGGGAACTATGAACACCTGCCAAATTTCACGTCAATCGAACAACTAGAAGTGGGTCAAATTTAACTTGCAAGATTTGATGACAAACATCGAGGCAGGTGAAACTAAACAAAAGTTTGTAATTGAAATTATGAACCTGGTTTTATTCAATTCTCTATCCACAGCATACTTGATGAGCGATATTTCCTCATAATTTTTCGACAAATAATTAGTGTATTATACGACGGCGTATTGGCGCCATTCTACCAGTATTTTCTTTATTGAAATCTCAAAATTTTACCTTTTTTTCAAAAAAATTTGAGAAAAAATCCCAAAATTGACATTTATTCTCAAAATTTAGAGATTTTTCTCAAAATTTTGACTTTTTTATTCTGAAAATTCTAACTTTTTTCTCAAAATTTTGGGATTATTCCTCAAAATGTTGATATTTTTTCTCAAAATTTTGAGATTTTTTCTCAAAATTTCGATTTTATTCACAAAATTTTGACTTTTTTTCTCAAAATTTTGAGATTTTTTCTCAAAATTTTTAATTTTATTTTAAAAATTTAATTTTGCCTTTTTTTTTCAAAATTTTGAGATTTCTCCTCAAAATTTTGACTTTTATTCTCAAAATTTCAAGGATTTTTCTCAAAATTTTGAGAATAAAAGTCAAAATTTTGAGACCGATTCTCATGAAATTTTGTGTGCATATCGGTTAGGTCTGCGAATCGGACATCTATTTTTCATCCCCCTAAATGTTAAGGGTGGTCCACCCCTTAATTTTTTATTTTATTTTTCAAACAAAATTTTTTGTTTTTATTTTTTTATGATACAGCATTCAAAAATACAAACAACCCTGAATTTTCACCCTTCTACGATCAACCCCTATTTTTCCATTGCGATTTTTATTTTTAGGGTTGCAAGATGGCAATCGAATATAATAATTGTAGTACGATAAATTCTTATTCAGAGTTTCAATTTCCTTTGATAATTATGATTTTTTTCTCAATTCAATTTGATCTTCCGCCCTCGCCAGAAAAACAGTAAAACGGGATAACAGGATGACAGGATAAGGAGATAAGGGGAAAACGGGATAACGGGATAAAGAAAAAATGGGATAACAGGAAAACGGGATAACGGGAGGGATAACGGGAATAACGGGATAACGAAAAAACGGGAAAACGGGAAAACGGGATAACGGGATGAAAGGATAAGGGGATAACGGGAAAATGGTATGACGGGATAAAGAAAAAACGGGATAACAGGAAAATGGAATAACGGGATAACGGGAATAACGGGATAACGAAAAACGGGATAACAGGATAACAGGATGACAGGATAAGGAGATAACGGATAACGGGATAACGGATAAAGAAAAACGGGATAACAGGAAAACGGGATAACGGGACAACAGGAAGCGGAAGGAGTCAAAAGCATAATCTAGATGGAACAACATAGAGGAAAACATAAATTCTACGCGGACGATAGTTTTCGGGAAAAACATTTTAGGGAACATAGAAATAAGGACAGGACAACGTCTGTCGGGTCAGCTAGTATATATATATGTATATATATATATGTATATATATATATATATATATATATATATATATATATATATATATATATATATATATATATATATATATATATATATATACACTGTGTCCGTAAAGTATGGAACAAATTCATTTTTAGCTAAACAGGTCATTTTAAGAAATAATCCTGAAACACGTCGATTTTTTATGTTAATTTACCGTATTTTAAAATAATAATCTAATATACAGGGTGAATTACGTTCGAGTAATGACGTCACCGTCATTTTTTTCAAATGGAACACCCTCATTTTGTCTCGAATTTCGGATTACTCTAGCTGAGCTGATTCCAAAAATGTATCACATGTTGATTCCAATTGGTACAGGGTGGACAAAAATACAATAGTTTTGTGTGTGCTCATAAAGTAACGCGTAACATTCTTTATTAGGTAAATTAACAATATTATCAAAAATACTTATTGTCTAGCGGACAGAATATGCTGGAATACATGACTTCATAAATGTTCGAACTGCAGCCCTTGCTGTATTTGACAGTAACCAAAACGGTGTACAAATTCTTGTTGAACCTTGTGTATGGTTTCTTGCGTAATATTGTTTATTTCTGTTCGAATTTTCTCTTGTACATCTGCAATATTTGCTGGTTTCGTTTTATAAATAACATTCTTCAGATGGCCTCACAGAAAATAATCCAAAGGATTTAAATCTGGTGACCTCGCTGGCCATTCAGTGGGTCCACGTCCACCAATCCACCTGTTCGGAAAAATTTCATCTAGGTACCTTCTAACATCTACAGCATAATGTGGAGGTGCACCATCCTGTTGAAACCATAAACTTTCATCAAAACCTCCAGGATTACGTCTGCTGGAAAACAAATTACGTAAAGTAGGTACGAGATACCCCCTTAAAAACTCAAGGTACGTTGCCCCGTTTAAATTACTTTCGAAAAAGTAGGGTCCGATGATTCGATTTCGTACAATTCCAGCCCATACATTTACCTTTTGAGGGTATTGTGTATGATGCTCACGCATCCAGTGGGGGTTTTCTTTTGCCCAGTATCTACAATTCTGACGGTTAACCTCACCATTCAACATGAAAGTCGACTCATCAGAAAAAATAATGTTTTGTATCAAGAGAGGGTCTCGGTGACATTTATCCATCATTTCTTCGCAAAATTGGAGTCTTCTATCGGGATCATCTTCGTTTAATTCTTGCACAAGTTTGATTTTATAAGGATGCCATTTTTCAAGCTTCAATAGTTTGTGTACCGTTGTTTTGCTAACACCGATATAGCGACTTACTTCACGAACAGAAGTGTGCGCATCTTCTTCAAAACTCAGTGAAACATCTAATGCTGTATCAACATTTGCAGGGGGACGACCTGATTTGCGTACATTTTCAACATTACCAATTTCTCGAAATTTCGTTTCAATCTTACTGACTGTTGAACGCGTTATAGGTCTTTCTGGATATTTATCATTAAACAAATTGCACACTTCCATCTGAGTTCGCGATCTGTCTCCATACCCAATCATCATAAGTATTTCAATTCTTTGTTTTACACTTAACTCCATTTCTACTTCCAATTAAATCTAAGCAATCATTCGAATATTCACGAATACCAAAAATATTGTAGTACTAAACTGTCACTGAACATCAATAAATTACTGAACAAATAATGACATTTCCCAAAAAAGTAGACGACTATGTTTTTTATAAATAGATAAGAAATATTTTTTGTCATATTCTGTCTGCTAGACCACAAGTACCAAACATGTTTGGAAACAGCTTGTTACGTTTGAAAATGACCTTACGTAACTATAAGTGTTAAATTCATTATGAGAGTGTCTTTTATTGACTTACTTTGACATGTTATTATAATTATTATTAGTTTATAATAGCAAATATAGGAATAGGGAAAACATTACTGAGTTTCCACGAGTTTCGCGCGATGTCTAGGTTTCGCATCGTCGGGGTTGTAGCCACTCCGTAGTCGAACCGGTTTTGGGGCCCAGATTAAATGTCTCGTAATTTCAGTCACTCGAAGTTTCACCAACAATTCTATTGAATTTCGCCGTTCTATATTTCACCGGGTATTTGGTAATTCCAGCTGAGGTTCGTTGCTGGTTTTTATTATTTTTCTCTGTATAGTTCAGTCAGTAAAATAACCAATAATGGAAGTAACGTTCAACCGAACCTTATATGATTATTAGGGAACCGAGTAGGGGAATCACAGGAAGAAATAATATGAGGGCTACTCGTATATACTTACTTTGCATGAGTTACATGATGTATTGTTTGTCAGAGCAGTATTTGAAGGTTAGCCTCATCAAAACAAATATTTTCGGCTGGTCAGCTGTTTTCGTCTCCTGTCACGTTCGTTAGGTCTCTAGATGCGGTTGACAGTGGTACCAAGCGCTGAGAGCGAGAGGTACCAATCGAACTATTTATTACCTGGAGATAGTAAGTCGCGAAGGTGAGAAAAGGCTATCCATCTTTGTTATCATTACTTGTATTAATGAGATGTAAAATGAAAAATGGATGATCACTCTAGTGGGATGTGAATTGGCTTATGGGTCCGTCGTTCGAAAGTCGTTCTTTGATTGGTTGGAGAAATTCGTGGCACAAACGATTATGAACGACGAAGTGTTCTCCAGAAGACAGGGAAGGAAGGCCCTCCATTGTTCTTCCTCCTAAGAAAGTGGCCGAGTGAGCACAAGTCGACCGACATTCTTTCACGAAATTCATATGATTATTGCAATCATCCATTTTGGGATTTGTTCGTGAAAGTTTATAATTTTGGGCCCGAGACCATTCAGTTTGTTATTTGGTGATATTGGTCGAGGAGTCCTTCTCTCTGAGGATTTGTTGCCGGCATTCGACTTGTGGAACACGTGCATTCGATGCAATTCAGGGTACCTCTTGCGACCTAAATTACACAACGACCACTGATAAATTGACGCACTGCAGCGTAGGACGTTGATGATCGTTGCCAATAGGGCCATAGGAGCTTCAACGAAAGGAAAAGAGGAGGTCGAGGCGAAAAGAAACCCCTATTCTAAGGGTATGTAATAGTCTTTCACTTAACTTTTATTTGTGGTTATTGGTCATCGAATTGTTTTCCCACTAGCCACTAACCTCGACGAGTTACGAGAATATTTTCATATGTCCACTTTGGGGAAGGCATTACGAGACCTAACTGCCGTGTCCAAATTATCGTTCGTTCGCGATTGTTAGATGGAAGAAATCCAGTGTTTCTGAATTCTCCGCGAATGATAACTTATTCTCCATTTCCGAAAGAGTTCAATAGAAATGAAAAGGGGGAAAAAAAAATACAAGAGACATTTTATTAAATGGATGATACCTATTATTCTTCTGGTTTTCATCATTCCGAAAGTCCCTCAGCTGAATGTTCACTGGGCAGTGGTACATTTTTCATTGACAGGTATCCAGTTAATTGTCAATGACTGGGTATATAATATATGTTTTATTGAGTTTTAATATTGTAGGGAAGTTTTAATGTTATAGGGGTTGTTTAATTATATATAAGTCATATTCTTTAAGGATACGAGTAGGATCATTTCGAAGGGGGTTTTCCGGAATGTTATATTAATTACCTACTATACAGGGTGAGTCCTGAGGTCAAGTTTTACATTGGAAGTTTATTTTATTTTATCTATATCTATTAATGTTGGATTGAATATAATATTAGTATATGAGAGTTAAAAGGGGGTTTAGCTTATCATATTCACACTTCAGACGAGTATCGTAACATACGGGGTGACTCTCCTAAGCCTCTTGATATTCAGGGCTGACTAAAATAATCGTGATGAGTCTAATCAACATGCTTGGTTTATACTAGATTTTATCACCTGAGATGGAGCTATACTGCGACTCCCTTCTCTACAGGGTGATGCGTAGAGTTGTAGAGCTTTTATTTTTTTTCTATTACTGGGGAGGGGAATACCTATATACAGGGTGCGTGGTCATCTTGCCTCACTCACTGAAGCATTGATTATTTGTTTCACATATTTTATTTATTTTCTTTACATACAAGGTTGGATCAGAATGTAACTGTTTGATCCTTCGTAGGGTTTTTTTTTTGGGGTCAAAGCTGTGCTACTTGGACGAGCCTACGGTGGCATGTTATGAAGCTGCCGCCCATTCAAGGGTACGGAGGATGCACTAATACTACGGAAGGGCCATCAACTTGTGGTTTCTGGGATACATGGCTGGACGCCACGAACGCCTTGGTCACCAGGTTTTTCCTAGTTTTAAGTTGTTTTCTTAAGGGTCACAAATAATCAATTGATGTTATTTTCATTTCACTTTTATATTATCTGTTGAGGGCTCAAACAAAAAAAAAATATCACTTCTCGGGATTGTTATTCACTGTACGCCCCGCCGCCTACGCTCGCTTAAGCTTAAGCTCGTACCGTCGCGGAGATTGCGTCTGGGTCCGTCTTACCGGTATCACATTTGCGGATATTTTCTTTTTGCCCCTGATATTTAGATTTTAATTTGTGACACCTACATATCAAGGAAGACCTTGTTTTCTGTGCTCCAACGTTGGACAATATATTTTCTGATAGTTATTATGTGAATGCTTGCTTATTCAATAAATTTATAGATACTCGGACGTGAGTCGGTTGTTTAATTTTATTAGTCCCCTTGGTAGGTTTGGAGGATAATAGAACTTCAATTCATAGGGTATTTGGAAGGGGTAAACTTACCTGGCGCCCAATTTGTTATTCTTTGTTTCGTTAAACTTATACGAACCACCCCATCTCCGCGAGAGCTAGGGCAAATGCCCGTCTGTCACCCGACAGCCGAGTTAATGCGACTTGATTTGATTTTATTCAGCTTGTCTTTTATTTGACGTCGCATTTTGGCGCCCAACGTGGGGCCCATAAATTGCTACGCGTGAACGCGCTCCGTCCGAGTTGATAAGCAAGTATATGTGATTTTTATTTTTTTTGAAAATATTTTATTTCGATTATTTTGTCCAAAAGTATTTTTGAAGAACTGATCTACTAAGATTATGCTATCTCCTCATGTGTATAAATTCACCAGTGCCTGCTCATATTGAATCTGTTGAAATTTTTTATTTTTGATCAAACTTAAAGGTGGTTTGTGTGGCTTGAGGGCGCGCCTTGATTTGAAATGGCTCGTAGAATGATAGTGAACAGGCTAGTTCAGGACGAACTCGCCTATGAGTCGCAAGTACGCGGCATTGGTGTAGGCACTGTTGAGGAAATGCGCCATCGACTATCAATGGCCATTCAGATGGAGAAGAGTGGTGATAGTCTCAAATATCCTTCGTACCCATTTACGGTTCAGCAGGACTTGGATGCGGTGGCAGATAAGCTGATAGAGTTGGAGCCCAAGGTAGCTGATTTTAACAATTCGAACACTAGTGGAGCTTTTCAGAAATACCAGTCCAAATTATCGCATGTTTTGGGGCGTATTGACAACATTCCTTCGGGGGAGAATGTCATTAGCGACACCAAGCGTTCTGAGCTCCTGGCAAAAGCACTTACTCTTTTAGACTTGTTGATTTCCAAGGCCGAGCAATACTCGAAGAATTTGCAAGGAGTACCGCCTCAACTAAGTATTTTGGATCCGGGAGAATCGACTTTCCAAAGTGGTGTGGTATCTCATCGTAGGTCGTCAGGTCTCGTTGCGACTGCGGCTGGGGTTTCTTCGGTGCCTCCAAACTCAAGGTCGACCTTAAAGTCCATTCTGCCCAGTAAGTGGGACCTCAAATTCTCTGGTGAGCGGAAGGGGATCTCACTAAGTGCATTTTTGGAACGCGTGGAAGAGCTCAGGGTGGCCCGCAATGTTAGTAAGGGTATTTTGTTGGAATCAGGTATTGACTTGTTTACAGGGCGAGCCTATCAGTTCTATCTGGCTTACAGGCATGAGGTTGACACTTGGGATGATTTCGTTCTTCTTCTAAGGGAAGAGTTCTTATCTGCAGATTACAACGAAAAACTCTTCGAAGAGATAAGACGTCGAACGCAGGGTCCTGACGAATCCATAGGGATTTACCTGGCGGTAATGTCTGGCTATTTTAAAAGGTTGACATGCCCAATGTCAGAGGATGCCAAGTTGAAGATTTTGCTCCGTAACATAGCTCCATGTGACCAGAGTCAATTGCGATCGGCCAACATCACTTCCATTAGTGAACTCTTAGCGCTGGGCAGGAGACTTGAAATACGGAAGGTTTCCATCGAAAATTTCGGCTCCCACCCGGAAAAGTAGCGTTTTAGAACCAGATTTGGCATATGTCTCCATTTTAGAGGAAGGTCCGTCGGACGTAGGCGCGGTGTCTGCACGCCCGCCTGGGTCCAGTACTGATAACACCGTATGTTTCCGTTGTAATCAGCCAGGTCACCGGGCGATAGGATGTGCTACCTCTAAAGGAAAACTCATGTGCTACGGTTGTAAGAGGGAAGGTTTTACGTTGAGAACGTGCCATGACTGTTGTAGGAAAAAATCGGGAAACGACCCGCGGCACTCTTAGATGATCGAGGGAAGAGTGTCGGGTCCGAATCCTCGGTCAATAGGCTACAGGCCTCTCGATTTTGTTTTAGATAACGCTATTGATGATGAACGTCCGTATCTTAGGGTAGACATTTTGGGTAAGACCCTGATGGGACTCTTGACTCTGGGGCTTCGCACCATTCTCGGTGGTAAGGGATTCGAATTGATTGAGGACCTTGGCTTAGTTTTGGGTAAGGGTCAAATGACGACGTGCACAGTGGCGAACGGAAATAAAGTCCAGAGTGTAGGGAGATAGAATTGCCAATCACGCTGAGAGGTCAGCTGCGCTTGGTTAGAACCTTGGTTGTTCCAAAATTGACGCATGTGTTGATATTAGGCGCCGATTTTTGGAAAGCGATGGGCATCGTTCCGAACTTGCGCACTAATGAATGGCATTTCTCTCGTGAACCAGTTCTCATAAACTCGATGGGACACGTTAAGGGTCAGACCATGCTTTCGGAAATGGAGAAGTTGAGACCCAAGCCGTCATTGATAGGAATATTGCACTGATGGGTGAGGAGCTTGTTGCACAAACCGCACCGAGCACGTCATTACTACCGACAGCCCACCGATTAAACAAAGGTTTTATCGGGTCAACCCAGTGGTGCAAAACAAATCGACGCAGAGCTGGAGATAATGCTCGAACTGGGAATTGTAGAGCCTTCGAATAGTCCATGGTCATCACCAATTTTATTGGTGAAGAAAAGGATGGCTCGCCCGGTTCTGCGTAGATTATCGAAAGCTCGACTCCGTAACTGTTCGCGATAGCTATCCTCTGCCGTTGGTATCTGACACACTCGACAAATTACGGGATGCTAAGTACCTCTCAAGTATGGACGTGAAATCGGCATACTGGCAGGTCCCAGTTGCTGAGACCTCACGCCAGTACACTGCGTTCACAGTACCTAACCGCGGCCTCTTCCATTTTCTCCGAATGCCCTTTGGGCTTCATAATGCCCCTGCTACGTGGCAGAGGCTTATAGATAGCGTGCTGGGTCATGATTTGGAACCCCATGTATTTGTATACTTAGATGATGTGGTTGTTTGCACTCAAACTTTTGAAGATCATTTAAGGGTACCGATGAGGTGTCTCATAGGCTCCGAGAGGCCAACATCACGGCTAGTGTCGAGAAGTGCCAATCTCGAAAACCCGACAATGCGTTATCTTGCATATGTCGTTGACGCAATGGTCTTCAGTGGATCCGGACAGGTGAAAGCTATGCTGGAGTTGCCGCGACCAACCAATATATCTGAAGTACGCCGAGTGGTTGGGACATTTTCCTGGTACCGGCGGTTCATACAAGATTTCTATTCTGTTATTGCCCCAATTACTGGTCTTCTTCGTAAGGGGTCAAGGTTTGAGTGGTCACGCGATTGTGCTGTCTCTTTCCAACAGATCAAGGAATGTCTGGTGGCGGCTCCTATTTTGAGTTGCCCCGACTATTCAATGCCTTTTGTGGTGCAGACTGACGCATCAGGTTTTGGTATCGGCGCCGTTCTAACGCAGCCCCACCCGGAAGGCGACAAGGTGATCTCATACCTGAGTAGGTCGTTGTCACGCCAGGAAAGAAACTTCACAACTACTGAACGTGAATGTCTAGCGGTACTCTGGGCGGTGGAGAAGCTGAGACCCTATTTGAAGGTGTGCTGTTCTCCGTAATCACGGACCACTATAGTTTATTATGGCTTCACAACCTGAAAGACCTAACTGGTCGTTTGGCACGTTGGTCGGTGCGTCTACAACAGTATGATTTTAAAATTTTACATAGGAAAGGCAAGGAGCATGTGGTCCCCGACACGTTATCCCGCTCTGTTCCTGTGGTTGATTCGGTGGAGGTGACTCAGAGTACCGATGAGTTGTTGGGTACTGGTGAAGCCGATAAGTGGTATCTGTTAATGCTTGATAGGGTGAAGAGTAGTCCATTACAATTTTCTGGCTGGAGAGAGTCGGATGGTAGGCTATTCAAGCATGTAGCTCAGGAGTTTTCAGTACTGTCGCCTCCGGCTGAGTCCTGGAAGCGCGTGGTTCCAAAGGCTGATAGGCCAAGCGTTATTGCGGCTGCTCACGATCCGCCGATTTCTGGGCATGTGGGTGTATATAAACTTTTGCTAAGGTGGCCGTGCGTTATTACTGGCCAAAGATGAGGCAGGACATAGCTAATTTCGTGAAAAAATGCAATGTCTGTACCACCCACAAAGTGTCCCAGGAGGGGCCGGTGGATAAGATGGTTTCTCACCCGAAGGTGGAACGGCCATGGGAAATGGTTTCGACCGATTTGATGGGACCTCTTCCCCGATCGAAGCATGGCAATACCTTCATCTTGGTGGTCACCGATTACTTGAGCAAATTCTCTTTGTTATTTCCTTTAAAAAGAGCTACTTCGGAAACGGTCATACGGAAGTTAGAGGACGAAGTTTTCCTGCTTTTTGGCGTCCCTAGGCTACTTCTTTGTGATAATGGACCACAGTATCGGAGTAAGCAATTTCTTCAATTTGCCGAAAGATACCAGTGTCGTATAAAGTTCAGTGCTAATTATCACCCGCGGGCCAATCCAACTGAAAGAGTAAATCGTGTTATCAAAACTATGTTGTCGATGTATGTGTCTGAGAACCATAGAATTTGGGATGAGCATATCCACGAAATCGCCTGTGCCATCAGGACTTCGAGGCATGAGACGACCAAGCTCACCCCTTACTTTGTCAATTTTGGTAGGAACATGGCGCTTTCTGGAGATGACTATGCCGAAAGTAAACTGTTTGAATGCGAGGAGGAGACCCAAGGTGTTGAGAGTAGTAGGAATGAGAAGTTTCGACATATGTTCCTGGATGTTCGAAAACGCCTGGAAAGGGCTGGGGAGAAGAGTTGCGAAAGGTACAACTTGCGTCGCCGGCATGTTGAGTATCTTCCCAACCAGCTTGTTTGGAAAAAGAATTACGTCCTGTCGAATGCTTCCAAATATTTTTCTCAGAAGCTACGTTGGACCGTTTCTCATTTACAAAAAAATATCACCATGGATGTACGAACTTCGCGACCAGGCGGGTAATCCGAAAGGTGTCTGGCACACCAAGGACCTGAAGCTTTGCGAGAATGATTAGCAGACTGGCTCTGGCCTTTGTGAACTTTGATAAATTTACGGGGTAAATTTTTTTAAGTAAGGGGGGGATTTGTTACGTTTGAAAATGACCTTACGTAACTATAAGTGTTAAATTCATTATGAGAGTGTCTTTTATTGACTTACTTTGACATGTTATTATAATTATTATTAGTTTATAATAGCAAATATAGGAATAGGGAAAACATTACTGAGTTTCCACGAGTTTCGCGCGATGTCTAGGTTTCGCATCGTCGGGGTTGTAGCCACTCCGTAGTCGAACCGGTTTTGGGGCCCAGATTAAATGTCTCGTAATTTCAGTCACTCGAAGTTTCACCAACAATTCTATTGAATTTCGCCGTTCTATATTTCACCGGGTATTTGGTAATTCCAGCTGAGGTTCGTTGCTGGTTTTTATTATTTTTCTCTGTATAGTTCAGTCAGTAAAATAACCAATAATGGAACTAACGTTCAACCGAACCTTATATGATTATTAGGGAACCGAGTAGGGGAATCACAGGAAGAAATAATATGAGGGCTACTCGTATATACTTACTTTGCATGAGTTACATGATGTATTGTTTGTCAGAGCAGTATTTGAAGGTTAGCCTCATCAAAACAAATATTTTCGGCTGGTCAGCTGTTTTCGTCTCCTGTCACGTTCGTTAGGTCTCTAGATGCGGTTGACAGTGGTACCAAGCGCTGAGAGCGAGAGGTACCAATCGAACTATTTATTACCTGGAGATAGTAAGTCGCGAAGGTGAGAAAAGGCTATCCATCTTTGTTATCATTACTTGTATTAATGAGATGTAAAATGAAAAATGGATGATCACTCTAGTGGGATGTGAATTGGCTTATGGGTCCGTCGTTCGAAAGTCGCTCTTTGATTGGTTGGAGAAATTCGTGGCACAAACGATTATGAACGACGAAGTGTTCTCCAGAAGACAGGGAAGGAAGGCCCTCCATTGTTCTTCCTCCTAAGAAAGTGGCCGAGTGAGCACAAGTCGACCGACATTCTTTCACGAAATTCATATGATTATTGCAATCATCCATTTTGGGATTTGTTCGTGAAAGTTTATAATTTTGGGCCCGAGACCATTCAGTTTGTTATTTGGTGATATTGGTCGAGGAGTCCTTCTCTCTGAGGATTTGTTGCCGGCATTCGACTTGTGGAACACGTGCATTCGATGCAATTCAGGGTACCTCTTGCGACCTAAATTACACAACGACCACTGATAAATTGACGCACTGCAGCGTAGGACGTTGATGATCGTTGCCAATAGGGCCATAGGAGCTTCAACGAAAGGAAAAGAGGAGGTCGAGGCGAAAAGAAACCCCTATTCTAAGGGTATGTAATAGTCTTTCACTTAACTTTTATTTGTGGTTATTGGTCATCGAATTGTTTTCCCACTAGCCACTAACTCTCGACGAGTTACGAGAATATTTTCATATGTCCACTTTGGGGAAGGCATTACGAGACCTAACTGCCGTGTCCAAATTATCGTTCGTTCGCGATTGTTAGATGGAAGAAATCCAGTGTTTCTGAATTCTCCGCGAATGATAACTTATTCTCCATTTCCGAAAGAGTTCAATAGAAATGAAAAGGGGGAAAAAAAAATACAAGAGACATTTTATTAAATGGATGATACCTATTATTCTTCTGGTTTTCATCATTCCGAAAGTCCCTGCAGCTGAATGTTCACTGGTGCAGTGGTACATTTTTCATTGACAGGTATCCAGTTAATTGTCAATGACTGGGTATATAATATATGTTTTATTGAGTTTTAATATTGTAGGGAAGTTTTAATGTTATAGGGGTTGTTTAATTATATATAAGTCATATTCTTTAAGGATACGAGTAGGATCATTTCGAAGGGGGTTTTCCGGAATGTTATATTAATTACCTACTATACAGGGTGAGTCCTGAGGTCAAGTTTTACATTGGAAGTTTATTTTATTTTATCTATATCTATTAATGTTGGATTGAATATAATATTAGTATATGAGAGTTAAAAGGGGTTTAGCTTATCATATTCACACTTCAGACGAGTATCGTAACATACGGGTGACTCTCCTAAGCCTCTTGATATTCAGGGCTGACTAAAATAATCGTGATGAGTCTAATCAACATGCTTGGTTTATACTAGATTTTATCACCTGAGATGGAGCTATACTGCGACTCCCTTCTCTACAGGGTGATGCGTAGAGTTGTAGAGCTTTTATTTTTTTTCTATTACTGGGGAGGGGAATACCTATATACAGGGTGCGTGGTCATCTTGCCTCACTCACTGAAGCATTGATTATTTGTTTCACATATTTTATTTATTTTCTTTACATACAAGGTTGGATCAGAATGTAACTGTTTGATCCTTCGTAGGGTTTTTTTTTTGGGGTCAAAGCTGTGCTACTTGGACGAGCCTACGGTGGCATGTTATGAAGCTGCCGCCCATTCAAGGGTACGGAGGATGCACTAATACTACGGAAGGGCCATCAACTTGTGGTTTCTGGGATACATGGCTGGACGCCACGAACGCCTTGGTCACCAGGTTTTTCCTAGTTTTAAGTTGTTTTCTTAAGGGTCACAAAATCAATTGATGTTATTTTCATTTCACTTTTATATTATCTGTTGAGGGCTCAAACAAAAAAAAAATATCACTTCTCGGGATTGTTATTCACTGTACGCCCCGCCGCCTACGCTCGCTTAAGCTTAAGCTCGTACCGTCGCGGAGATTGCGTCTGGGTCCGTCTTACCGGTATCACATTTGCGGATATTTTCTTTTTGCCCCTGATATTTAGATTTTAATTTGTGACACCTACATATCAAGGAAGACCTTGTTTTCTGTGCTCCAACGTTGGACAATATATTTTCTGATAGTTATTATGTGAATGCTTGCTTATTCAATAAATTTATAGATACTCGGACGTGAGTCGGTTGTTTAATTTTATTAGTCCCCTTGGTAGGTTTGGAGGATAATAGAACTTCAATTCATAGGGTATTTGGAAGGGGTAAACTTACCTGGCGCCCAATTTGTTATTCTTTGTTTCGTTAAACTTATACGAACCACCCCATCTCCGCGAGAGCTAGCGGCAAATGCCCGTCTGTCACCCGACAGCCGAGTTAATGCGACTTGATTTGATTTTATTCAGCTTGTCTTTTATTTGACGTCGCAAGCTCATTTTTATTACTCTAAACATGTAGCAAACTACGGGGTGTTACATTTAAACCAATTGCCGCTAGACAATAAGTATTTTTGATAATATTGTTAATTTACCTAATAAAGAATGTTACGCGTTACTTTATGAGCACACACAAAACTATTGTATTTTTGTCCACCCTGTACCAATTGGAATCAACATGTGATACATTTTTGGAATCAGCTCAGCTAGAGTAATCCGAAAATTGAGACAAAATGGGGGTGTTCCATTTAAAAAAAATGACGGTGACGTCATTACTCGAACGTAATTCACCCTGTATATTAGATTATTATTTTAAAATACGGTAAATTAACATAAAAAATCGACGTGTTTCAGGATTATTTCTTAAAATGACCTGTTTAGCTAAAAATGAATTTGTTCCATACTTTACGGACACAGTGTATATATGTATATATATATAAATATAAAACTTTTTCTGCCTGGCGGTTTGATATTTCCAAAACCACAAATTGTTTGAGAAAAAAAGTCAAAATTTTGAGAATTCAATAAAAAAATATAGTGGTAGGATGGCGCTAATACGCCGTCGTAGTTTAGGATTGTTATCCTTCCGATTTTCGATTCGGAACCATCAATGTCGTCGTGAAAATTAGAATCTAGGGAATGTGCGTCTAAAAGATGTTGTCATTTGAAAAAAACACTTTTCTACAATTTGTGGTTTTGGAAATATCAGACCGCCATAGGTACTCAACCAGGCAGAAAAAGTTTTACTAATCATTCATGTTCATCAGATTGGTTGAAGTGGGTCCAGCGCACTCTAGATGCAAAAATAAAAATTTTTCTGAAAATTGATATGTACCAATTTTTCATCTCAAAACTATGTGATCATACTCAGAATCGTCCCTAGAACCAAAAAAAGTACAAATATACAGGATGTTCCATTTGAAATTCCCGAGTTGGGGTCGTTTCCGGTAGAACCGGAAGTTATGGAAGAGTGTGAAATATTGAAAATTTGTCCAATTCTTGAATCCAACACTCCTGCCATATCTCACACCCTCGGAACTCTGGAAACCATGGTTTGTCTAACGAATACGTTGACACCCTGTATATAAATGTATGATGTTTCAACAGATAATTCGAACACAATTTAAAATAGCAATTTTTTCAAATATTTTCCCATCTATTTAAAAATATCTAATTTTTTTCTTAAGAATAGCTTGACTATACTGAAACATTTGCATTTCAATGATAATGACAGAACTTTCCCATTTTCTCCTCACCAGAGGGCACTATATTTAAAAAATAGGATTTTGTCAGAACCCTTGCTGTTACATCGGTTCGTATCAAACAGTTATATCAGAATTCCACGACAATTGTGATGACATGACACTCCAAAAACATGTTTTCCAGATTATAATCAAGTTTCGATGATAATCGTGGATGAGCGTTTCACTTCGCACATAAACATGTATATTATAATATAACATTCAATTTACCGCACTATTTATCTAAAATAGAAATTCTGAATATTTTCATAGTTTTTTCAGCATTGATCGATGACCAATTATTGGTGTAAGATATAAATGTATAACTCAACTCAAAATGATGAGATGTGGCCCTGAAAATACATTCTGCAGAACAGGTTTTTTTATTCAATCAAGTAATTCAAATATTCTATAAACAAAACAACAAATTTTCAACTATTTCTATATAATAACAATTCATATCTCAATATGCCTTCCTTCTCTTTCTATACATAAAATCGTTTTATGGTATATCTCTTTTCGAACGTTCAACAAAAAATTTGGAGAAATTTCTGCTGCACAATGACGGATAGTTTCTTCCAAGTGCTCAATATTTCGAAAAGGTCTAAATTTGTAAACAGTATTTTATAATAGCCCCACAAAAAAAGTCACATGGGGTCAGGTCAGGTGAACGTGGCGGCCAAGGAATTTCTGAAAACCTACATATCCACTTTCCAGGAAAAGTGGTGTCCAGCCAATTCCTTATTGCCAAAGTACTATGGATGAAAGCCCCATCCTGTTGGAAATACATTTTTCGCCTTTCTTCTAAATTGTCCAATTTATTGTAGAAATCGTTCTTAAAAAAAAATCCAAGTACGTTTGAGCATTCGAATTCCAACGAAACAAAAATGATCCAATTATTCTGTCATTAAAAATCCCGCACCAAACATTCACTTTAAATGAATATTGATCACGGGCTTCTACTGCAAAATGTGGATTCTCATCCGACCACCCTTTACAATTTTGAGATGATACAACACCATTTCAAGTGAAAGTTGACTCATCACTAAATAAAATGAATTTCGTACATGGTATATTTTCTTCAATTTGTTCCTGCAGCCAAAAGGAAAAATACAAGCGTGGATCGTAGTCTCTCTCCTCAAGCGTGTGAATGAATTTTGGTTTTTAAGGCTTGAATTTGGTTTTTTTGAGCAATCTTCGGATAGAAGTTGAAGATAAACCCAAATTCCCAGACAATTTACTAATTGATGTTCTTGGAGTTCCACCTACACTCTGTATAACTTCAAACTCTGTTTCCTCAAGCAATAACCCATTGCCTATGTTGTTTTCTGAATAAGTTTTCCACGGACCCAGTATTTTTGAACTTGGAATCAATTCTTCCAACAGTTACATGTGAAATAATTTTATTGGTTGAAAATCGCTGCGGCTTCTCTATAGCTTTTGTAATTTTCTCCCACAATCAAAATAATTTCTATCTTTTCTTGCTGACTTAACTTCGACATGATCAACCAAAAACTTGCTGGTATTATCAACGTCACTATGTATAAATATGGAGTTCTTACTTAGACTTTTGTTGCAATAAGTTTACGTATTTTCTGTCAAATGAAATCCATGGCTATCTTGTTTTTGTTTTTTTTTTTTATGTTCTGGTTCCCACGAAAAGGGATATCCTGTAATGTTCAGAGAACATCGTGGGAACCAAGGGAAAGAAGGTAGGAGTTGGTGTTCTTCTTAAATTTCTGGAGGTTGTATACCTCGGGGAACACCTCCCTAGGCAATGAGTTCCAAAGCCTCGCTGTTCGTTGGATGAACGAGTCTTTGGAAAGTGATGTTCTGCAGGTCTCCAAAGTGACCACGAAGGGGTGTGATGACTGAACTTGACGGGTTAGTCTCGAAGAGACTGCCAAAGCAGGAACGATTGTTGATATTTCAGAAGAGCATCGCCCATGAAAATATCTATAAAATAGAGACAAATCGCCAACTTTTCTACGGTGTTCCAGACAAGTGAGACGAATTGCCCTTTTTTGGACAGAATCCAATAGCCTCAGGATATGTTTAGGTGCCGCGCTCCAAATATGGGAACAGTATTCCAGGACAGGTCGGATCTGTGCCTTATAGATCATAAGCAGCTGAGTGGGGGTGAAATAGCTCTTGGCACGAAACAAAAAACCAAGTTTTTGGGATGCATTTTGGCAATGGACCTCACGGATTTTCCCAGGAAAGGTTATTGCTGAGTAATACCAAGCACGATATGGATGACTTCAGTGGAATGGTTACTCCTGACAAAGTTATGTTAGGCACAGTGGGATCGGCTTTTCTAGAGAAAAGACATGCTTGTGTTTTGTTTGCATTGAATTCTACCAAGTTATTAGATCCCCACTCGGGAATTGTTGCTAAGTCCATATTTATATTATTAACATTTCTTCCTCGTTCATTTCTGGTTTCACGGGCTGATATAGGGGCCCTGGAAGAGAAAGCGTATGGAGGGTACTATCATCGGCAAAGCTGTGTACTGGACATGAAGTTGCTTTCAACAGGTCGTTGATGTGAAGTAGAAATAGTGTTGGTGCGAGAATAGATCCTTGCGGAACACCAGCATTTATGAGTAGAGTGTCAGATGAAACTCCATCGACCACTACATAGAGAGACCTGTTTTAGAGAAAACTAGCAAGCAGAGAACACAGCTGAGGGGGCAAGCCATAAGACGGAAGCTTGGCGAGGAGTCCCTGGTGCCAAACTCGATCGAACGCCTTGGAGATATCTAATGCCACAGCTAAAGTTTCTCCATACTTTTCAATAGATAGCTGCCATATATGTGAGACGTAAGCGAGCAGGTCACCAGTTGATCTCTGATGGCGGAAGCCATATTGCCTATCGTTGACAATTCCTGAGTCTTCCAGATATTTCATGAGCTCGATGTTGATGGCTTTTTCTATGACCTTTGAAATAATAGATAGCAGTGCGATAGGTCTGTAGTTGCTAGGTAGGGCCTTTTTGCCGTTTTTAGGGACTGGCTGTACTCTTGCAATTTCCCAATTGGACGGAAATACCCCCAAATTGTAAGAGTGGTTGAACAACTCGCAAAGAACAGGTGTTAGTTTGGGGGCAAATTTCTTGAGAACAATCGGCGGGATTCCGTCAGATCCACAGGCTTTGTTGGTGTTGAGACCCAGCAAAATCTTTCTGATAGTACGTTGGCGAAAGGTGATCTCGGGCATGTGACTGTCAATAGGTGTAATGTTCGGGGGTTGTTTTCCCGATGAATCCAGAGTGGAATTTCCAGCAAATAGGTGTGCAAAGATATTGGTTTTTTCCTGGGCAGTCGTTGCTAGTGTTCCATCTTCTTTGTGGAATATGAGTGAAATTTTGATGCAATACTTAAACACTGACTATTTTCAAGAGATCGAAATTTCATGTTCTGGTGCATTTCATACTCGAGAAAGCATGTTTGGTGTACTACATTTTGATTTTGAGGAAAAGAAGGAATTTTACTATGCTCTTCTATTATAGAATCATGATGTGATAAATAAGTAGGTAGGTAGGTACTTGTTTGAAAAGCACACGAAATAGTATCTAGAAAAGTGAATTTTGTGACATAATTGAGGAATATGTTCACGGACACCGATGTAGATCACTGAATGAACCTGATTTCATTTCAGTATGGTTTATTTTCAATGTTTATATTTGCCAAAAAAATTGTGAAAATATTGAGTATGAAATAGTGAGTCAAATTTAAGAGACTTATCATTTACATGTTTATGTGCGAAGTGAAACGCTCATCCACGATTATCATCGGAACTTGATTATAATCTGGAAAACACCATGTTTTTGGAGTGTCATGTCATCACAATTGTCGTGGAATTCTGATATAACTGTTAGATACGAACCGATGTAACAGCAAGGGTTCTGACAAAATCCTATTTTTTAAATATAGTGCCCTCTGGTGAGGAGAAAATGAGAAAGTTCTGTCATTATCATTGAAATGCAAATGTTTCAGTATAGTCAAGCTATTCTAAGAAAAAAATTGATATTTTTAAATAGATGGGAAAATATTCAAAAAAATAGCTATTTCCAATTTTTTGAATTATCTTTGAAACTTCGTTTATGTACATAACTTTTTCAAATAACTTTTTTTGATATCTTGCCATCTTACCCCACTTCTCGCCTTTTCATAGGAATTTTTTTCAATTTGCCACCATACTAGCGATCACGTGTAAAAATCGATTTTTAGGTATTCGGACATGCACAAACTTTTCCCCAGAATTTTTTTTTCAATACTCCAATAATTAACTTTTTTCCCATATGGTACATACTTGTTGGCGGACACTGTATATACATAAAGAGAGATTTGTTTCGATCTCAAAAAAGCCACCATCCGCCTACAGCTGTTTCATTGTTTACCAATCATCAGGACGGCTTGTGGACTTTTTTTTAATTCGAACCAAATCTCTCAGAGTGCTAATACCTACCGGCAAGGATATAAATGTGAAATGCACAAAATTATAGGGGTAATTTGTGGGGTGGAGCTTAGACCTAATGAAGTGGAATTCAATGTCGTGGATTGGCCTATACTGACTCTGTTGGTGCCTATCAATGTTCCCGAAATTTCGGGTCATTGAATTCCACTTCATTAGGTCTAAGCTTCACCCCACAAATTATAGGTGTCACTCTATAATTTCGTACATTTCGCATTTTTATCCTTGCCGGTAGGTATTAGCAATAAGAGATTTGGTTCGAATTAAAAAAAATCCACAAGCCGTCCTGATGATTGGGAAACCATGAAACAGCTGTAGGCGGATGGTGGCTTTTTTGGAATCGAAACAAATATATTTCTTTTGTTTTTTCATATATATCATCATATATATATATATATATATATATATATATATATATATATATATATATATATATATATATATATATATATATATATATATATATATAGAGATGTACACGGTCATTGTGAATCCCGTGAAGCATATGAACGAGACGCAGTTTAGCCCGGAGTAACCTTGTTAGTCCCGATATCGGGCTCAACAAAGTATCACCCTGTATCTCTTCACTGGGTGATCAGTATTGAATGCAGGTCATTTCCCCACATTTTAGATCGGGACACATAATATACCATTTCCATAACCAACATACGCGACTTAGTTCTTTGGTTCGAACTGTAGGGGGCGCTTTGCGTATATAGGGATATACACTGCAGAAATATATACTTCTTTGTAGAGCCCACAAACTTTTGTAGCGTTGTGTAGCCCTAAATTTGGCAACATCGCAATGGCTGCCTTCATGAACTTAATATATATGAATTGCTGGATCCGTGATCTGTCCTAGCGCAAGGAGTAGTTCATAATTCAATATAAAAAATATTTATCGTTCATTTTTCAGATTAGGGAATTTGAGTTTGAAATATATTTGATATTTGAATATTTGAAGATATATTTACCAATTCTTTTTCTAAGGGGAATTTTGTGCGATCAATCCATCTACTAAAGGATGTTTGGAAAAAAGTACAACATAAACAATATTGGCTTAAAAGCCTTATTCTTCAGTTTTCATCGTAGATTTAATTTTTGTGCATCAAACGATAAAAATACATTTACACTCATGTAGACCATATAGGGGAGACGGTCTACCAAGAATATAAGGCAAATATAACTTCCAACTGAGGAGCGATATAATGATTTCAACCATCGTGAAGATTGGATATGAAATCTCAACAATTTTTCGAGGCAGAGGAACTTTTTTATTGACTTGCTTGGAATGCAATCTTGCGGTCTTTTGAAAGTAAAATTTAAAGAACTTTTCATGTTTTTTTTTGTTATAAAATCACTTACATTCATTGATAAAAAAAGGGGGAAGGAAAGAACAGTTCACATACCTGAAATCATCACATTAAATTCAAGCCCAGATGAGTTGAGTTGAGGAAAGAGATTTTGCATTGTACACAGGGAATACTCTCATTAGTTCTAAATTGCGGAAAAATACATACACATAAAGTTCCGGTTCATTAATTTATTTTTTCAATCTTAGAAAGCTCCAACATCGACAATATTGAAGTAATAACTCGACAATATGCATCTTCTTGTTGGTAATTCAAAGATCTGGTTGAATGTCCAGTGGTACCATATGAGTACTGTTGAAAGAATTATTTGTTCTCTACAAAATCTGATTTTGTAATGCTTGATTAAGATTATCCCCTGTTTTATTTGGATAATAAAAAATATTAATATCGGGAGGGTGCTTAGAGATCGATTGTGAATAAATGACAAAGAATTAGAATACAAGTAGTATATATTTCGTCCAATTGAATTAAAATATGCAGAAATATATGATCTCGAAAAAGCTAGTTTCGGGAACAACTAGAGATAACAAAATTGAGCTTCTCAGGAAAGTAGGCAATTGTTTTTTTTGAGCATGTTTTTCGATCATAGATATCTTTTGATATGAGGAACGAATCAGAACCACAAAAACTAAACTATTCGCTGATGAGTACTCAATATTTTTTTGGGGTATTCCAATCACATGAAACTATCAATTTACTTGGCATAAATCAATATTTTCAGAACTATTATTTACAAGGAAAACTGTCTAGAACAATCAACGGCAAATTTTATGTGAGCAGCAGTTCGTAGAGTGATAGTTTTTTCTTCTTTCGGAAAGTTTTGTTTATTTTTTGAGTATTAATATTAATGAAATATTGAATAGGAATTTATTATCTACTTTTTTCCTATCTTACTTCAAAATTAATATTTATAACTCCGAAATTTCAGAATGAAATATCAATTTCATGAATATATGAGATATTGAATTTGTTTTTCCTTTTCTTCCCTCTAAGGAAACTATCGACTATACGAAAAACCTGAACAAAAATTGGATGAGAGATTGGTCATCTTATTTTTACTCTATATTTGATCCTTAATGGAAGTAACATTATGTTCTCATGAAGTTCTGATCGGTGCTATTTCATGAATTATTCATAAAAATAATGTATATTATGCCGAATAGGATTCTATCATTCAGAAATACTTCCCGAAAACTCGGACCTGAAACAGTAATAGGTAGGTATGTTTCTTTGTAGAGGAGAAAAACACAAGGAGTTGAATATTCCAGTTTCTGATGAAGGTAAAGATTTTGTTTTGATTCTTAAATCTTTCAGAGAATTTTTCATCTATTGATGTTTTATTGCAAAATTTTGAAGATAAATATTGGTTTGGGAGTAAAACTTGAAATTATCGAAAAAACAGTTTTGGTTCAATATTTTTTCCTCGGAATCATTTGCCGAATGATAATAGAAAACCTCATTGAAATAAATAATTATATATCAGTCTATTGCCTGTTGCTTAAAGAAACTCCTTAATTGACTTTTAGAATTTGACTCTATTGTTAGTCATTTAATATTTTTTCTTACTTGCACTCCCCTGAATGGGTTCATTCTTGGATTATATAAAAAAACAATCAGCACAGATAATTTTCGAACAACAATCTATATGAAATGAGATTTCGAGTTAAATGAAATGTTTTTTTTATCATATAATGTTTGATGCGTTATTAGACACTGATGGAAATGGTAATTTTTGGTGGTGGCACATTCTTCTTGCAAATTTAAATTGTGTTAATATTGTTTTTCTCAATATTGTACACACAGTGGAAAAACTTATTGATAGTTATGATTTTTAAACCCGTAAAATGAGGGAGTCACCTGAATAAAAAACACATTCATTATAAAAACACATTTATTGAATTTAACATTATAAAAACAATTCAGAATGAAATAAAATATTGATTTGTTCGAAAATATGAACAGGATGTTCATAAAATCAAATGATGAATCATCTACGACTGGAAGACTAACTTAAGTCACTATCTTCCATCGTTCATGATAACCTCTTGTGAGGTATTCATGTTGAAAAGGGAAATATTCTCAATTGAATATTCAATAAAAAGATTTTTCTGTGAATAAAAAAATCCACGATAAAAATTAAATTATTTTTGTGAATGACTAACAGAAAACAACTACTCCCCCGGCTGAAGCCACACTGGACATTGAACTACCTCTGATAGATATTCTGAAAAGACCCTAACTGAAAAGAAAGAATCTGCAATTGAAAATTCGCTTTTTCATTGAGATGATTATTTGATTTTCTATTCCAGTCTTGATTCATGGATGTTCATAAAATCAAATGTTGAATCATCTGCGACTGAAAGATAAACTTAAGTCACTATCTTCCATCGTTCAAGATAACCTCTTGTGAGGTATTCATGTTGAAAAGGGAAATATTCTCAAATAAATATTAAATGGAAATATTTTTCTGTGAATAGAAAAATCCACGATAAAAATTAAGTTATTTTTTGTGAATGTCTAACAGAAAACAACTACTTCCCCAACTGAAACCACGCTGGTCACTACATCTGATAGATATTCTGAAAAAAATATCTTGAATTTAAAATTTGTATTCTTATTCAGATAGTTATTTTATTTTCTATTCCAGTCTCAATTGAGAACTCATATAAATGAATGAGACAAAGAATAATGTTTTTCAAAAGAGAGTAGGTACTCACCAGAAATCATTTGTAGCATTGATGCAAGAGAGGCATCGCATTCACTAGGTCTTCAATACATTTTTGTTGACGAAAATCTATTTCACGCTTCCACGATCATCAGGAAGACCGGAAGAATTGGGAAACACATTTTCAGAAGCAATCTCACTTTGCAAAGATGGAAAGTTAGAAACATTTATTTCGGAGGGGCACTTTGAAATCAGTGTTTTTTTACATTTAAACCTGACATGGGGTATGATAGATTTATTTGTTTGGAAATATGAACAGGATGTTCATAAAATTAGATGTGGAATCGTCTGCGACTGAAAAATAAACTTTAGTCGCTATCTTCCATCGTTCAAGATAATCTCTTGTGGGGTACTCATGTTGAAAAGGGAAACACTCTCAAATGAATATCAAATGGAAATATTTTTCTGTGAATAGAAAAATCCACGATAAAAATGAAGTTATTTTTGTGAATGTCTAACAGAAAACAACTACTTCTCCGGCTCAAACCACGCTGGTCATTGAACTACATCTGATAGATGTTCTGAAAAGACTCTCAAAAGAAAAGATCTGAAATTCAAAATTTGCATTTTTATTCAGATAGTTATTTTATTTTCTATTTCAGGCTTAATTAAGAACTCATATAGATGAATGAGGCAAAAAATAATGTTTTCCGAAAGAGAATACTCACCAGAAATCATTTGTAGCATTGATGCAAAAGAGGCATCGCATTCACTAGGTCTCCAATAAATTTTTGTCGACGAAAATCTACTTCGCGCTTCCACGATCATCAGGAAGACCGGAAGAAATGGGAAACACATTTTTCAGAAGCAATCTCAGATTTAAACCTGTCATGGGGTATGATAGATTGATTTGCTTGAAAATATGAACAGGATATTCATAAAATCAGATATGGAATCATCTGCGACTGAAAGATAAACTTTAGTCACTATCTTCAATCATTTTGTATTGCAAGAGCTGATGATATATTTTTCTGAATTATCTGAGCAATAAGTAGACTAATGTAAAGAAGTGAAGGGTAGGTATATAGGAGTGTACCCTTCTTGAACATGCAAGGAAAAATGCTCTGTTTGCCTAGTCTGATCAATATTCAATTAATTTACGTTTTATCGAGGGTAGTATCATATGTGCTGGGGGTTTTATCGCATTTTTTTTTTCGAGAAAGCATTTTGCCTGGAAATTTCACTGACTGCGATTTGCGGTCTTATTATCTGGCCGCAAATTGCACGAGTTAAATTTCCTAGAGGCAAAATGCTTGAGGAAAATTTCAAAGATTTTATTATAAAATCCTCTAGCACGAATGATATTTGATGAGAATATTTCCCAAATAACATTTGAAACTGGATAATATTATCAGAATTCATGTTATATCTGAATTTCCAACGGGGAAAATTACAACAATTCTTCTCGTTCCAAAATTGAAGGAATCGTGTGTCCATTTCTGAATGCTTGACCCTTGACTTATGTGGCTATTCCATAGTTATCTTTGGTCAATCTATCTTTCCAACAATTAATTTGAGAATATCAAAATTCATTCAGCTATTTTTAGTTTCGTAAATGAAAATATATTTTCTCGAAGAACTGCTGTGCTATTCGTTCATTTTTATCGCATACTTGGGAGTGTTTATTCACCCATACACTGAACACTGAAATATGTATGTCTTCATTTGTAACGAATACTCAAATTCCAATTTTTATGATCCTAACTTGAAAAGTAACGAAATCCCCATAGAAATTTCCATCCCCCTATATCACCCCTTTAGGGGTTGAATTTCGGAAAACACTGAAACACGTATTCATGTATTTGTAACAAAGACCTATAATTCCAATTTTCATGAACTCCACTCGAAAAAACTAACGGTACTCCTATACATACTTTCAATCCTCACTTCAACCTCTAGTGTTAAATTTTAAAAAATCCTGAAATTTGTGATTTTTATTTAAAAAAATAAGCCCGAATACCAATTTCCTTGACTCTCACTTCAAAACTTTCACGCTGAGGTTTATATGAAAAACTCCATAATTCTCACATATCTAGTTTCTCCAGATACGAGACTTTTCTGATTCAGAATTATATTCTTCTGGAGCTGAAAAGTCGATATCTCACTCGATGTTCCATGGTGTGAGACTACTGATAGACTTTTTAATATTTCTCAGTTTCTCTGCAGATATTTCCATATAACCGGGACCATTTTCATTGTCGGTATTACTCGTCTCGCAGCTACTCAGGTCGGAAAATTCAACTTCATCACCTGAACCTGACGAAAAATCTACATTTTTGGAGCTTACAGGTTATCTCATACGATAATCAACTTGATAATACAAAAAAAAATATTCATTAACTTCAAAGCGAGTCGCTTATTATTGAACATAAACATTATACTGAATATGAATTATGTGTTCACATTTTTGCCTTTTCCCAAGTTATAATTTTGAAGGGTCATCGCCACAATCTGTTTTCCTCTGTGAGTCACCGCACGCTCACTGATTTGAAATCCCTAATAAATATTTTGAACTGAAAAACGTGCGAGGCAGTAGAGGCAACGCCGCCGGGACACACAGGGGCCGTTTTAATATAGGCAATATACGTTTGGGATTCATAGCGTAGTGAAAGAATAATTGGCTCTACAACGTTTCAAAGGAGTATACAAATTTTTAAATATTGAGAATTGTTACCCCTCTGAGTGTGCTCCGACGGAAAATGATGGAATGATGTCATTGCACTGGAATATACTCTTCGCCCATTCTGAAAAGTGCGGGTTCAAGAGCGACCCGTTCATATGGTGGGCTTCACAAGCTACCGTGTACAACTATATATATATATATATATATATATATATATATATATATATATATATATATATATATATATATATATATATATATATATATATATATATATATATATATATATATATATATATATATACTAGCTGACCCGACAGACGTTGTCCTGTCCAAATTTCTATGTTCCCTAAAATGTGTTTCCCGAAAACTATCGGCCGCGTAGAATTTATGTTTTCCGTTATGTTGTTCCATCTAGATTATGCTTTTGACTCCTTCCGCTTCCTGTTGTCCCGTTATCTCGTTTTCCCGTTATCCCGTTATCCCGTTTTCCTGTTATCCCGTTTTTTCTTTATCCCGTTATCCCGTTTTCCCGTTATTCCCTTATCCTGTCATCCTGTTATCTCGTTTTCCGGTTTTTTCGTTATCCCGTTATTCCCGTTATCCCGTTATCCCGTTATCCCTTTTCCTGTTATCCCGTTTTTTCTTTCCCGTTATCCTTTTCCCGTTATCCCCTTATCCTGTCATCCCGTTTCCCGTTTTTCGTTATCCCGTTATTCCCGTTATCCCCTTTTCCTGTTATCCCGTTTTTTCTTTATCCCGTTATCCTGTTATCCCCTTTATCCCTCATCCTTTCATCCCGTTTTCCCGTTTTTTCGTTATCCCGTTATTCCCGTTATCCCGTTTTCCTGTTATCCCATTTTTTCTTCATCCCGTTACCCCGTTTTCCCCTTATCCTGTCATCCCGTTATCCCGTTTTCCCGTTTTTCCGGCGAGGGCGGAAGATCAAATTGAATTGAGAAAAAAATCATAATTATTAAAGGAAATTGAAACTCTGAATAAGAATTTATCGTACTACAATTATTATATCCGATTACCATCTTGCAACCCTAAAAATAAAAATCGCGATGGAAAAATAGGGGTTGACAGACCTAACCAATATGCACACAAAATTTCATGACAATCGGTCGAGCCATTTCGGAGGAGTTTAATTACAAACACCGTTTCACGAGAATTTTATATATATACATATATATATATATATATTCATATATATATATATATATATAAGTACATCTTGAATCATCAATATACTCTTATAAACCCAATTACTCACTAACTAAATATCAGAAACTAATGATATCAAAATCTGATGTTTGATCCACATTATTGAAAAATCTGCTAAGCATTCTAACCTTACATTCACAGAAGTTGACTATATCCACGACTATAATATTTTAATTTTAAAATGTCAAAGTTGGTCAATAAAATCCAAACACCGAATAATCTCGAAATTTCCACGAGCTGCTCGAAGATTCTGGAAGTCAAGAATAATTATATATAAGGTTGGGCGCATACTGCGGAAGTAGTCATTCATTTAAGAAGTAGTAATTCAACGAGATGTCATTTTCAGTTATTGTAATCATAGAAGTCTGTCCCCCGGAATATAAAATTGCAATGAATCAACCGATTCACAAGGCCGGTACAGGTTGCTTCTAACTATAGGCCTATATCTTCGATTGACAATTCCGCCAAAATCTTTGGAAAAAGCACTAGAAGCCAGAATAGAAGAATTTATAATAAAATATGAATTACTCTCAGGAAATCAATTTGGTTTCCAGAAAAATAGGTAAACTGAAGATGCTATTTTGAGCTTAACTTAACAAAATGTATGAAGCGCTGGATAAAGGGAAATCGAAGACTTTTGATACTGTGGATCACTAACAGTTATTAGAAGCCTTGCATGTAGTAGAGACAATGTCCAAAACATATTTGCAAGCTACCTCACAAATCTCTTTATTTAACGTGAAACATCGTGATTGTATTATCTTCACCTTAAGAAGATATTGTCTAGCGAAACATGTGGCGTGATTTTGTGAACATTATTCAAGAATTTCAAAGTAATCTCTAATATGCCGTGGAAAACCTAGAATACAAGAATTTTGAACTCACCTGTTGAAGTAGATCCTTAGGTAATTTAGACACGCACATATCCAAGCAGGAAATAATTTTCGGGACATTTTGCTTGTTACCCCCAGGACCGGTATCACTAGGTATATTCGACAGAGTGTCTTTTAGCTGTCGCGCTTCAACTTCACGGGTCTTCGTATTCAGTATGCAAACTTTAACAGATGTAGTTCCGATGTCTATCCCCAAGACATATCCGGTCATAGTTCCGCTAAAAAAATAGTATATGGATGTATTCGCGATAGGCGGCGGTTGTTTCTATTCTAAACGTTGGGAAGTAATGCACCAGATATAGTGTAAAAATTATAAATCCCGCTGTTTGTTTACGATCTCAAAGGAGGTTTGGAAACAGTGACGGCTCGTCCTGATTCCACATAGATATACCTAACTTGTTTTTAAATATACGTTTTGCACTCATACAATAATATTCTCTCAAGGTTCAAGAATACACCATAAAATTCGATATCATCATTCTGTTCATTCTTCAACACACAAACAAAATATGTATAGAATGCTTTATCACTTGATGAAAATTCAAATTTTATTTATACGTCAGCGTAGATATTTTTGTACAACTTCGAATGTGTCAATTATATTTGTTTACATTCACAGCAATACACATTTTAATCATGGTGGTGTGATTGTTCTTTGTTCAACCAGGATCTGAATCTACTTTCCTACATAGTTAATATTTTAAGGTGTATTGTTGAGATTCCGATAACACGTAATTGTGAAAATGTTTTTAGGCATATATATATATATATATATATATATATATATATATATACAGGGTGTAACTGAATAAGTGTAAAACATTTAAGGAGGTGATTCCTCATCGAAAAAAAGATAGGATCTTTCATATAAAGAAACTTCATTGGAGCATCCCTTGTTAAGATACAGCCCCTTAAAGGGGGTACATAAAATTTGTATAACAATTTTTTTCACAAGCACTGAAAAGTTACAATATTGAAATCAACCTGACGTTTTGTACTACCAAAAGACACTTAGCCAGTAATTTATTTGGTTTACCCCATGGTTGTAAGGGGTGAAAAACGCAACCCCTAAAATTTATTTCCAATGTAACTTTTTGTCTTATTATTTGTTTACCATTTAAAAATTTATTTCCGATAGCCTGTTTCATTCTAAACAAAAAATGTCTCTTGGGTTTTTTGCCCAAAATAAACCAGTAAGCAGCAAAACATTATTTTACGAACAACTACAGAGATACATCGTCATAAATGCGAAAATACGAAACTAATCTTATCTAGTAGGTCGCTATTAGCGATAGTGACAATTAAATTGGTATGACGCTGTCAGTTTGGGAATTTTCGAAATTGAATTAATACTAATTGTGTGTTGTTGTTCTGTTCTTAATTTGTTACTTTAATAATTCACTTGTTAATAAAATGGCATACACAAATGAGAAAATGGCTGATATGCATTACGTTTACGGTCTGTCGCAGGGGAATGGGTTAGAAGCTTCTAGAAGATATGCTGAAATGTATCCTCAACGGCAGCATCCTTCACATAGAATATTTGCTCGACTTCATCAACGATTACGAGAATATGGTTCATTCGACAAAAGAACGCAGGATTGTGGTCGCCATCGAGAAATACGAACACCACAGCTTGAGGAAGCAGTACTTAATTTGATTGAAGAACAACCTACTACCAGTACTAGAAAGATTGCTTTCCAGCTAAATGTTGATCATATGACGGTATTTCGAATTTTAATGGAACAACTCTTATACCCTTACCATCTGCAACGAGTACAGGCACTGTTACCGCGAGACTTTCCGAACCGTCTTGAATTTTGCAATTGGATGCTGGAAATGATTAGAAGAAATTGTGACTTTCTGAAGACGATAGAATTCACAGACGAATGTAGTTTTTCTCGGGACAAGATTATTAATTTTCATAATTACCACATATGGGCTGATGAAAACCCTCACGCTATTGTCGAAACTAGCCATCAAGAACAGTTTTCTCTTAACGTGTGGCTCGGAGTTATTGGGGATGATTTAATTGGGCCTCATTTTCTACCTCCTCGATTAAATGGTGAGGCATACGTTCAATTTTAAGAGAAGTGCATCCAGTACCGCTGGAGGAAGTTCCTTTGGGCGTCAGGAAGGGATATGGTTTTTATGCATGATGGCGCGCCCACCCATTTTAGCCAAGTAGCACGGCTAGCATTTATACTGAAACATATGCAAATCAGTGGATAGGTCGAGGAGGACCACATAAATGGCCCGCTCGATCCCCGGATCTCAATCCTCTCGATTTCTCTATTTGGGGCCATTCACAGCATTTGGTATATCGTACTCCTGTTCGCGATGTAGAGGACTTAAGAAACCGCATCATCGATGCGTGCAGGGTAATCAGAGAGACTCCAGGAATATTTGAGCGAATACGTGGCTCAATGCGCCGACGTCTAGACGCATGCGTAATGTTTGAAGGTAGACATATTGAACATTCACTATGATTTCTACATGTTGTGTGTTTTGTTATTAATAACTTAGTTTTGTTTATTACCCTTCAATCGTTTAATGCAGGTACTAACTACAAAATAACAATAAATCCAGTTCGCATTTATGACGATGTATATCTGTAGTTGTTCGTAAAATAATGTTTTGCTGCTTACTGGTTTATTTTGGGCAAAAAACCCAAGAGACATTTTTTGTTTAGAATGAAACAGGCTATCGGAAATAAATTTTTTAATGGTAAACAAATAATAAGACAAAAAGTTACATTGGAAATAAATTTTAGGGGTTGCGTTTTTCACCCCTTACAACCATGGGGTAAACCAAATAAATTACTGGCTAAGTGTCTTTTGGTAGTACAAAACGTCAGGTTAATTTCAATATTGTAACTTTTTCAGTGCTTGTGAAAAAAATTGTTATACAAATTTTATGTACCCCCTTTAAGGGGCTGTATCTTAACAAGGGATGCTCCAATGAAGTTTCTTTATATGAAAGATCCTATCTTTTTTTCGATGAGGAATCACCTCCTTAAATATTTTACACTTATTCAGTTACACCCTGTATAAGCGTCATGCAAATAAAAATGACAATCAACAAATCAAACTACGATATTTTTGCGATTTTAGCATGTTGATAGGAGACCTGAACATAGATTTGAATAAGCCTAACATAATAACTTATTCCTACATTAACGTTCTTAGGTCATGTGTCTACAAAAAAATATATAAAATCGCCCACTAGAGTAACAATGAGCTGCATCAAAATAGGGGTACACAAATTATTCCAATTTTATTCGAAAGCGCAATAACAGACCATTTTAGTGTCATAATTAACATATCTGAAAAAGACAAATCCTACCCAAGAAACACGAAACCCATATACAAACAAACAAAAGCCATCAACCATGACGAACTCAACACCATCGTACAACAAGAAACATGGAACGAAGTCTATGCCGAACAAAATGTTGACTCAGCCTAGTATCTATTGCAAAACAAATTATCATCCGCTATAATAAAATGCAAACAATATAGAAACATGAAAATTCCCAAAAAAATTAAAATTACTACAAAAACGATACGAAAGCCATATGGAAAATTGTTTGGGCAAACACTATTTTGTACCAAATTAAATTTGATACTTGACTTTTTCTACTTTTTATTAGTCGTCAATATGACACAATATATGACATCTCTTTCTAAAACTACGGAAACTAACAACTAAGGGTGAAATAATAAAATAAGTCAAGGCCTCCGAAAAATATTAAACCAGTTTCAGCAATATCATTCCAAAGTCCTCGAGTAGCATCGTCAGCCACATTTAAATTTGTTGGGAGCCAATGCCATTCATCTGGGTTTGACAGCTCCGAAATTTCCCCTATTCTATTGGCAACAAATGTTTTGTAGTTTTTCGGATGGGATTTGATCCAACTCAGAACAATTTTGGAATCGATCCAGAAGTATTTTTTGTTGATGATGAAATTGTGACCATTTTCTATTGTTTTTGCTAGACGGGATCCAAGCAAGGCTGCTTGTAGTTCAATCTGTGGTACAGTCATAGGTTCCAATGGAGTAACTCTGGACTTGGCCATCACTAATACAGTCTAAATTTTGGAATTCGTATCTTTCAGTCGAAAATATGATACAGATGCATATCCTTTTTCACTTCCATCATTGAACGTATGCAATTGTATTTCAATTATATTGCTGTTGAAACCATACCATCTGGGAATTTTGATATTGCTGATTTTGTGGAGAGCTTGGGCAGCTTCAGGATGATCTTCTATATTTCTTTCAGCATTCTTGCGTATCACATGTATTGCACAGCTTGGAGAACAAATTGCACCAAATATCATGACTTTCATTTGATAAGTCAGAATCGGACCTTTTCTATCTCTTCCCCGCCACAAAAATCGTTGGGCATGTTGATCTTCTGGTCTTATATGAACTTGTAAAAACATCTCTTCTATATCTCCCATCACTGCTACCCGATTTTGTCGAAAATTAAACAAAATATCTACCAGCGAATTGAGTACATCTGGACCTCTGATTAAATTCTTATTCAAGCTTGTTCCTTCAATTTCAGCTCTGGCATCAAATAAAAAACGAAATTTATTGGGTTTACTCGGATGTTTTACAGCAAAGTGTGGCAAGTACCATGTTCTATTAGTTATGTTGGTAGATTCTTCACTTGATAAAACTCTTGCGTATCCTTTCTTAACAAAATTTTCTATTTGTTGACAATACCTATCTGCAAACTGGCTGTCCCCGTCCATTTTTCTTTCTATCGTATATAATCTATTCAAGGCAGTGAATTTTCAACACAAATTTACCGACAGTTGGGAAGAAAATGGCAGAACTCATAAAAAAAGACAAACATATAGACCTCACAGATACCTTCCGCATAGAAAACATCAAATGCACTCTATGTACCTAGGCCCGGTAATCACGGACGAAATCTCAAACATAATAAAAAAACTAAAAAATAAACCTTTCTGTGGTACGGACCAACTATAGACCAAAACAATCAAGGACATCAGAGAAAATATAGTAACAATGAGCTGTTGAAATTCGGTCAGTGTTTTGAAACAAACCAAAGATTTAAAATTTCAACAGCTCAAATTAATTCAACGGTCACCATCCCATTCTCTTAAAATATAGTAACAATATTAGCTCACTTAATAAATATGATATTCACCTCCGGAAAATTCCCAACTGCACTGAAGCAAGCAGTCATAACCCCTGTCCACAAGAATGGAGATAAGTGACCCCAAGAATTACAGACCAATCTCAGTTATATCGATAATGGCTAAAATATTAGAAAAATGTACGATTTCTAGATTAAATAAATACCTAACTAAAAATAACATAATATCATCTCGTCAATTCGGCTTCAGGGAAAATCTTCCACAGAGGACGCTCTGTTTCATTTCACAAAAAAATCCATGAATATCTAGAAAATAATAAAAAAGTTATAGGAATATTCACAGATTTAGCGAAAGCATTCGACAGCATATCTCATGAAATTTTCCAATCTTGGTCATTTGGGTACAGGTGTTGATATTTAAATAAACGGTACTTGTATTTTCTTAGGATTCTCCATACGGATGAAACACTGATTTCACATCGCAGAGCAATTTCTCTTATGGATGTGGTGTTCTCTATTTGAACTAATAACAGTACGTCAATTTATCTATCCTCACAATTAATGGTTTTCGGTTACCATCTTCGACCTCATTTCGAAATTTTTGTTCCATTTTTGAAAAAAAATGTCGAGTGGGATGTCGTCTGTTGGAATATCTTTCCGAATAAAGCCACGCTGCAACAACGGCATATTTTCTAGCTTCACCGTAAATTAATTGCAAGTAATTTTTTTCATTTCGACTGTAATTTTCCATGTCCTAATTTGTAATAACGAACTGATTATAAAAAATGGGTATTGTTTCTTAAGAATTTCCTCCTAAACTGACAAATTTAATGTAATGTCATAACAATTGTTTTGTATTACTTTCCAAAGCCTCCTTATTTTTTCACTATCAACGATACCGGTTGGTAGCATGATGGTCGTCACAATAAACTATTAGACCGTTTAGACATATTATGATACTGGATATTCATTGAAAATATCGATTGCTCCTAACAATATGCCCATTTTAAATATGGTAATGAGCAACCTTTCTTCTATTTGAAAAAATTGAGTAAACACCATAATTACGATTTTGTAAACTTCAAATGAACAGTAAAACAAATGAAAAGAAAACTCATCAAACTATTTTTCCCTGGCAACTTGATCCAAAATTAACCGTTTTAACTCATTCATGACACTCTAGATTGAAATTAAAAATTGAAAATTTTAGGATGATAAATGCCAAAAGTGACAAATGGAGTCATTGTAGTACTCACAATGTGATTTTCTATTGAAATAAGTAAAAATATACCGGGTGTCCCATTTAAGTTAAGAAAGTAAGGGTCATTTCCGGTCAAACCTGTAGTGATAGAGAACAATTGAATACCTCAAAAAATGCATATTTATGTACTATACCTTCACACCGAATTTCACCTGTTTATCTGTAGAAACAAAAAAAGTAATAGGGGTGAGCCACTTTTGAGAAATACCCGGTATAGTTTGTGGGGTCTGCTTTGTAAAGTTTGCGAGATTTGTTTCAAAATAAGAAATTTTGATGGTTTTTTCCGAAAAAAAGGAATCGAGTAGGCCGCTGACGTAAAGTTGACACATCCTAAGATGTCTAAAAACCCTGGTGAATGAACTGATTCGATATTGTTTAGATTTTCGAGGGGACACCACCTGTTACTTCAACAGAGCTTCTCTCTCTGTGGTAGATGGCGTCGTCCAAAAATGTTTGTCTATATTCTCGCGTAATTTCTGACATCTGCAGCATCTTATATGAAATTATTTTCAGTGATTTGTCGGTATCTATGCGTTTTCCATCTCTTTTATTTGAAATCTTGCTTAGCTTATTCCTGAGTTTCTTCTATAAAAAATCACTCGTTCATCAGTTCATTAGTGCGCGAGGAATTGTTTATTTTCAGGTAGTGTAGTGTGTAAGGATACTTTTTGTAGAATGGGCCACATTTGTATTTTGTGTGGACAGTATAAAGCCGCAGATTCGAATTTTCACCTGTATTCTCAACCAAAAGCAAATACAAATCATGACGAATAATGATATTTCCATAGTTCATCATATTGTATGCATTGAATTTTATATTTTCTGCAATTTAATGACAATTTCATCTGAAATTCTCCGTCCGTCAAAATGCAGTTAACCTCAAATTCTTCTTCTTCTTCTTCTTCTTTTAATGGGCTGTGCCCAAGGGCAATTCACCCAGCTAACTCTTTTTGGAAATGTTCTTAATCTTGCTGACGCAATTGAACATCTCCAATTTCCCAATTAGTTTTTGGATTGAATAAGGTTTCCTGTATCCATTCTTCTTTCTTCAATAAGGGCAAACATGTTAGTAAGGGTTGACATAACAACAAAGGTTAAAGACTTTTATCGCTTGGGGGTAGCCGCCAAGCTTTACACAACCAGAAATGCTATCTACGGAGACAAAAAGAGCACCCAGGTACAGAAAGAAAGTGGATATTTAAAAGAACTTTTTTTTTATATATACATATATATAATTATATATTTTTTTTATATATACTTATTTTTTTTTTTTTTATTAAATCATAGAACGATTTCAAATATATTCAAAAATTTAATCAAGATGTCTGTTCTTTGTCTGTTTAAATTAGAAAGTATCAGACATATATCAAAAGGAGTAGAGAGATTTGATTTTACAAGTTCATTGTATAAATCGAAATCTGTAGATTTATTTATTGGACATTCCAAAAAAATATTTAATAAGAGACCCAATTTGGCCGCATTCACAACAAGGATTTTCTTCAATTCCAATACGGAATAAATGATAAGGGGTTAAACAGTGACCAGTCCTCATTAACCTCAAATTCAAATGATACAACACGACAGTGCTTTCTTTGTGCAATGTTCGGGGGCTTCTAATTCTAGCTTTGCTATTGGTGAAGTTTGACAGATGTCTCTTTCCAACCAATTGCAAAGCTAGAATCAGAACCCGCGAACAGTTCGCCTCAAAAAGAAAATAAATATACCCTGTTACTGAATTTAAACTAAAACGAAATTGGCGCCATCTGACACGCTAGTAATCTCTATTATCAAGTAGGCCAAGTGTCGCCAAGTCGATCCCAAACTTCTACAGGTATAAGTGCAAGCACCAGGGTTTTTAGACATCTTAACACATCCGTGTACTTTCAATAATTGTAAACGTCTAATTGTTAATAATTAATTCCACTCGCGAAGAATTGGTGAATATAGTCTACTGTATTGGCGAAGCTGACAGAAATCCTATATCAGCAAGCAGAATCTACCATCAAAAATATCCAGAAGCAAGAACTACATGGGTGTCTTCATTCCAAAAGTTAAAAGATCGGTTTGAACTCACTGGTAGTGTATCTTAAATCAATTAATAGTAAAAAAACAAGCTTTCATTTAAATGAACTTGAAAGAAAATAAACTTTAAATTAAATCAAACCCATTAATTTATTACATTACACAGAGGAATGAATGAAGCTTTTCACAGTTTTATGGAAATTTTCAATTTTGCCATTGACTCGAATTGCCATATGAGAAGTAAGAAAATGAATAGATATTGAAATAATAATAAAGAGATTCAGATAAAGGTAAGCAACTCAATATATAGTAGGGCTCGCAGTCTGAATAACAAGAGCATCTGGGAATACTATCGAAAGTATAAAAAAGAGTACAATAGTCTAATAACAAAAAAGAAAAGAGAGCACAAATATCTGCTAAACAGTGATAACAAACAGAAAACAATTTGGAACATTGTCAACAATACTGTTGGTAGAAAGCAAAAAATAAATAAGATTCAACTAAATATAAATGACGAAATAATAACTGAAATCAGGTCGCTTGCGCAACATTTTGCGTCAAACTTTAATGATAAAACTGCAAAAATCATTTCTTCAGGGAAAATACTAACAATTGTACCTATACTACCAATTGGTCATCAAGCAGTTTTGCTTACCTTCCTGCCACTAATTCGGAAATTGAAGATATTGTCAGTAATATTAGTAATATACGCTCTGTAGGTGATGGTGGAATTAACATGATACTTATCAAGGTATAATTGATGTGATCTCTGAACCTCTTACATTCTTAATCAACTTATCTTTTCAAACAGGGGTATTTCCTAACGATCTAAAATTGAGTAAGCTAATCCCAGTATACAAAAAAGCGGACCCTACAAGTATTGATAACTATAGATATACTCTCTCTGCTAAATGTAATTTCAAAAATCTTTGAGCGGGCATATAATAGTAGGATGATTACATTTCTAGAAAATAATAAAATCTTGTCCAATAATCAATTTGGATTTCGACCAGGAAGATCAACTGAGGGAGCTACCCTTGAGTTCATGGACACTGTCTAGAGTTCTTCAGACAAGGGTCTATATGTGGCAGGTATTTTATTTGATCTAACCAGAGCCTTCGATAGCATCAAAAAGGAATTTGTTAAGGATAAACTCTATGCTTATGGTATAAGGGGATCAATGTTGGACTTACTAGACTCATATTTATCTGGAAGAAGTTTTTATGTGCAAATTGCAACCGAAAGGTCTAATATGTAGATATGGGTGTGCCGCAGGGATCTGTAATGGGGTCGCTTTTGTTTCTCTTATTCGTTAATGACTCACCTGAACATATCCATGAACAGATGATAATGTACGCGGATGACTCCTCAGTAGGGATCACATCAGATACCGCTAAAGGACTACATGAAATAATATTGATATTGTTATTCAACTGCATGATGGAACAATTATTACTAGAGTTCGGGGCTAATTTACTAGAAGACTAGCAGTTTGTGTGGAACATATGGAACTATTTGAGCATCAATGAGTAGCCGTTCCTCGAAATGTTCACATTGTTTCATATTAATCATCCTTTCCTGTTCTTGTAAAGATTACTAGAATTGTTTCCTTCGTGATTTACTCCTGTTTCTATAACATTTTCATTTTGTTGAAACATATTCCTTTCAGAACTATTTGGATGTGTCAAATTTTAAGACAGCGGCTTACTCGATTCCTATTTTTTTTTAAAACATCATCAACATTTCTTATTTTACAACAAATCTCGCAAATTTCGAAAAGATGATTACAAACCCTATTTCGGCAAAAAGCTCTCAAAAAATGACATGCAATGATGCAATAAAATATAGGGTGTTGAACTTTGACATTTTTTAATTTTTGACAGATGTCAGTTGGAAAAATAATGTTGACTGTGCTGTTGTTCAAGTGCTTTCAAATGACATATTGCAAGTGAAGTTCCGGCGTTATAGTTTCATTCATTCATAGTTTCATTTTTTAATAGTGACACTTCCGATTGACATATGACAGCCACAAATGGCTGTAGCTTCATACCAAATATCAGCTCGATTGGTCAAACGGTTCGGTAGGTATCGTGGAAGCGTACAGATAGACAAACACACATACAGACTTCACTCTGGAAATGGTCTCAATCGTCCCGGGTGATGTCGAAACGGTGTATGGCGCAATATCCATGTCGTATGTAACTATTAGTAGCAAGCGCGTATTTAAGGGGGGTAATGGGGGTAACTACTCCCCCCCCCCAAGAAACTGCAAAATGTTTAAACTGATGGAATTTCCACCACATCTCTACTCAAATCTTAAACGTCGCTAAGCATGTTCTCATTAGTCTAGTCAAAAAGTGGGTTTCCTGCGAAAAATCGTTCCAAGTCTACTAAAAATATGAGCGATGGCTCATTCGATTCGGGATGTCATTCTGAGAAAGATGTATTTTTCGCTCACAAGAATTTGCAAATTTTCATAAACAAAAACAAAATAAATCAAACAGCCTTAGTTTTTTGGTAATAGCTCAAAAACTATTGATGGTAGAGAAAATAAAAAACAGTTTCTTGAAAGGGAGGAAATTTTCCATGAAAAAGGTTCAACTCTCGTAATTCTATCTCAAATATTTATAATTTTAATTCAACGTTGAAAATAGGGCTCCACGTGGAAGTTAATGCAGGAGTACAGCACCTCTCCAGAGAGCAATGCACATAAAATATTTTTTGATACTATTAAATATGAATTAAATATATATATATATATATATATATATATATATATATATATATCATTTGATGACTTGAAATAATGTTATTTCGTTAAAAAAATTCATTGGATTTTGATAATGTGAGGTTATTGTTAATTAGGAAGTTTTTTTGGAACCGCCGATTTTATTAAAAACCGAATTGTTTATAGAACGATTCCGTAATTTGTTTGCTTCCTGGATCACATTTTAAATGTTCACTCGATAATATCACGCTATAAAATTGTTTAAAAGTTGATTATTATGTTAATTATATACATTTCTAAAGTTAACAAAATATTAGAAATCGAGTAAATATTGTAAATTTTTTTATTGATATTTCACATTATTATCAGTTTTATGTCTGACGAAGGCATTTTCCAACGTTTAAAAAAATACGCCAAATGTTTATAAAATATTTATAAACAAATGGATAAGTTGAATATGTAACAAAAATTGTTTTTTGCATTAGGTTGTTAAGAGTTTATTATGATTATAAAAAATATAAAATATTAAAGTTTGTTCAGAACTAGGTGTTAAGTAAATAAACAATGAAATTATTAATAAAAAAAATCTTATCAGGTAGAGAATAAAAAATTATTAATTTAAAAGAAAAAAAATAATCCCAATATATTATTTAAATAATAAAACAAAATATACAATAAAAAAAATTCAGGATTTTTTTTTAATCATAATAAATTCTTAGCAACCTTACGCAAAAAAACAATTTTTGAAAAAGTTTCAATTCCATTTGGTTATAAATATTTTATAAACAAACTGCGTATTTTTTTTAAACGTTGTAAAATGCCTTTGTCAGTCATAAAACTGATAATAATGTGAAATATCAATTAAAAAATGGTGACAATATTTACTCAATTTCTCATATTTTGTTAACTTTAGAAATTTATAATTAACAAATTAATCAATTTTTACACAATTTTATGGCGCGATATTATTAAGTACACATGTAAAATGTGCTACAACTATTCGGGTTTAAATAAAATCGGCGGTTCCAAAAAAATTATTTGATTAACAATAGCCTCACATTATCAAAATTCATCAAGTGTTCAACTGATACTATAATTTTTTTGAAATTTTTAATTCTTTTTCTTTTTAAATCTTGTGACGCTAACATATTTCCCTTGATAAAAAAGTATCTCCATATTTCGAATAATTGCTAGTGGGGCATCCACTGAACAGTTTTTCTTCGTTCCGGCGATTGAAAACTTGGCTGCAATCAACGATGCAACAGGAGCGGTTGGTTGGATTAGGTCTACTTCATGTTCATAGAGATGTGCAAATAAATGTTTTAAATGTTATTGAAAGGTTTGCAAATAAGATACACAGGATACTGGATTTCATTTTGTGATTTTTATTTCAACGAAAGAAATCTTTGTTTTTGTATCTACTCATAAGTATATGTATATATTTTTTTATTTTATAACATTTTGTATTTTTGTTTGAATTTGAATGAAAAAAAATACTTATGTTTTTTGTACCTATAAGTATAGGTATATAACTTGTTTATATCATTACCTCCCCCCCCCCAAGCAGAATTCCTAGATACGCCAGTGATTAGTAGAACTTGAATAATGCATTATTAATTGAATATGCTCAAGCACCAAGTACTACCTTTACGAGCCGCCACTGTTGAAAGAGTGATGTAAACTAATTTCGGTTAGTTACATGAGATGATAACGTAAATATTTACATAATAATTCATAACTCATCCATTTTATTCAACCACAGATACAGGAATTCGTTGATAAATAAACTGATATATTATCAATTTTGTATTTCCCGCCTGACTGACTGATATAGAACAGTGTAAACCTTTGAATTGCAAACATAACAAGCAATTAAGTAAGCAACGCTTTCAGTTGCAAGCAAATTATTATTCGAAATATTGTTTTTACTTACGTGTGAGCACTTAACATATATCAAAAAACTCTGAAGAAAATTCTCGATCTAAAAATAATTCTTGGAATACACTCGTTCAGTCACATGGATTGTATATTTTTAATTGATATCGCCGGCGGCAGACTCATTTTCTTTCAACCTATTATAAAAACACAAGGAAGGTTTCCAAATACAAAAGTGAGGTTCTGTCACATGTGCCCTTTACTTTACTACGTCACAGCGAGATTATTGATTCCTGCCGGATAAGTTTAAATTTCACTTGAACATGTATTGAATTAGTTCAACAAAACACAAAACAACTAGGTAATTCATACGACCGGCTCTGTATACGTTACCACTCACACCCAGCCGTGAACACTATAATATGGTGATAAACATCTGATGATTAATAATTTTATCAGTTTCAATGGAATAACTGCTTATTATTGTTTAAAAGGCAATTTAAAAAACAAGTTGAGCATCGTAGTAAACCGCAATATCATGTAATGTCATGGCAACGGAACCACACAGAAGCGTAGGACTTTTTTAGGAATAAAAAATAAAAAAACTTCATTAAAATAAACCAAATTATTTAAAAAAATAAAAAGCTCGGTTGCGTAAAAGATAATCAACTGAAAAGAGAAAAACAAACTCGATAAAAATAGAATTTTGAATCAGTGATGTAGAATGCACCATACAATGTTTTTTGTTCAATACTTAATACTTAAGAAAATAATAGAATATAATTTAATATCAATATAACTTAATGTTATAAGGTACTGCTTGCGGGGACAAACCAACAAGCAAAATATGTTTGTCTTTAAGTGAAAATCTATTTTAATTTTTACAATAAATGTTTTGTAATTTTTTTTGTCCTTGCCTGGAATATCTACCTACCTATAACATTCAAGCAATATTTATATTATAATATATTTTATTATTTGCTTGAGTAGGCATTGAAAAACATTTAAGACAAGATTTTATACAAATGCAGTAAAAAGGAAAATAGTTATTTATGCAACAAGTATGTATGCTGATGATCTGAAAATATTTCATACAGTGACACAGTTGAACGATTCTAAGCTCATTCAAGAGGACCTTGGCCGATTTTCAGACGTTTTCATGTTTTATTTTAGCACTGAAAATTGCAAAAGTTCTGCAAACTAGACATACCGATAGTAATGATGTTTCACAACATGCATCGAGTTTGCAACCTTGTAAAAGTTACGTGACCTTGTTTTTTGTCATATTTTTAAGTTGTTCATTGTCATTTGTTTAAAAAAATTACAGAAGTTTTGCAAATTGGATAAGTGAATGGAAAAAAAGTTTAACATATTCACGTACATTTGCAACCATTTCTGAAAAACGCATCATTTATTTATTAAACTTTCTTATCGACGTTGCCATTTTCAATACACACAAGCATTAAAATAATTTCAAAAGTTTGCTATTGTGGTTGCAAATAAAGAGAATATCGGTGTCAGTGAATATCATACGAAAAACGGAACATATGTATTCACTAATATAAATTCCTTGCATTTTTACAACTGCTGGAATAATTACAGAAATTCTCCAAATTGCAGTTATAATTACGACTTTTATTTTACGTGATGCAAAAGATTTGCAACCGTCATTGTTCAACGGAACATTTTTTTTTTATATAATTGATTTGTTTTTTCATGATTTGGCCATAAATTATAAACATTGTGCAAATAGGTTTAAGATATATATTCGACCGACATATACAATGGAAACGGTACAATGGTTGATTGAAAGCCCCAAAAATGATACGGTTACCTAGTTAACCACTAAAAAATTTCAAAATAATTATCAATTCTAGAAATAATCACTGTTTTCGACTAATCAGCGAAATAAATTAAACCCAACATTTTCGAATGAAACAATCGAAACGTACAAAATTTTGCTAAATTCTGCTAAAAAAGTATTGGAAGACATTAATTTTTATATTGCATTAGAAACGACATACAATTATTCTCCATTTGAAATTTTCACTTGTCACAATATGGCTTTATAGCAATCGAAGAGATTTTAAAATGAATAATCGATGCTCTATGGAAGTAAGGATATCAAAACGTTATCGATAGTAAATAACGCAAGTACATAATTTTCATAATCAAACAGAAACGTTGCTGGAAAATAAAAATTTGTGAGATCTCAAATTTAATTTTTACAGGTATTTATTTCTTGAATTATAATTTACTTTTCCACTCGACTGAAATGTAATCGACACGTAAAAATCATTTTCTTGATTCATATAAATTTTAAAATAAAGAGGGGACGTAACACAGTTGTTGGTTATGAGTTTTATGGCTTCAGTTTTTTTTACGGTTTTTTTTTGAGCAAATGACATGATAAATGGGAAAAATTAAGAAATTCCCGAATTTTTATGAGACTACCGAGTCCATGCAAAAAATATCTTTCATAAAATCATTGGTTTTCGCAAAAAAACGATTTTTCGATCGGGAAATTTGTATCTGATTGAAGACAGAAAGCTGACAAAATTGTAAAAATGAAAAACTTTTCCAAGACAAGCTTTTGTTCAGATGCAGTGAAAAAAATCATGTTTTGTTAGATGTGTGATGATATTTTCATCTGATAACCGGTAATTACAGACTCAGAAGTTTCTCATACGACAAATTTACTTTGACCACAGAATAACTGGCCTCACACATCTATTAAAACATTGTTCCATTTTAGTACATTTGAATAAATGTTAGTGTTAAATTCATTTAATTTTTACCCCCTTAATTTTTGTGATTTTAACATGGAATCCATTATTCTAGACTTCATAAACCATAGGATATTGATTTTCAAAAGAATCAATCGGGCCATTATTAAAAAAACCCGTCCACCACTTCGAATTTTGACAAAAAATCCATAATTATCGACATCGAACACTCCTATACAAATGAAAACATAGATCACAAAACTTCGTCCGCCATCTTAGTAGGAGATTTAAGCCGGTTCTGGGTCTCCCCCCACCACTATGACGTCACGTGTGACCTTGAATGGTTGCAGGTGTGCAATGTGGTGTGTGTTTGACCTTGAGATTTGACTTTGAGATTTGTCATTGAGTTTTGACATTGGGTTTGGTCGACTTTGAGATTCGACTACAGTTGTGACCTTGAGTTTGACCTTGAGAGTCATAACATTAAGTATCGACTTTGAGATTTGACCTCGAGTTTTAATGTTGGGATTGTTTCGGCAACCTCAAGATTTGATCTCGATTTTTGTTTGATCTTGACTAAAGTTGTGGTGTAGGCATACATTTTCTGTGTAGTCATGACCTTCATGAATCCTTGCACTCTCCAAGAAAGGAGGGCGTTTGTCCTGTGAGAGAGCTAAGAGTGAACTGCGAGTATTGATGAGTGCGTTGAATATCAAGAGAATCTCCTCAAAATCCATACAGATTGCGCATCGCATCGGATTTGTTGTAGGGTGGGGATATTTCATTGAAATATCCCAGGAGAAGAGTATTTCGAATCAGTGTCTCTCCGATCTTCAAGGTTTCTGTGTCTTCATGCCATATTTGTCCTTCAATTGAAATAAATAACCTTTTTTATGTGCATTATTGTGGTGTATACCCCTGAGGATGTACCCTTGTTTTAATTTTGACGAATGCTACTGATGTGACTGAGTTTTAATGTTGGGGTTGTTTCGGCAACCTCAAGATTTGATCTCGATTTTTTTGTTTGATCTTGACTAAAGTTGTGGTGTAGGCATACATTTTTTTGTGTAGTCGACCTTCTTTAATCCTTGCACTCTCCCAAAAAGGAGGGCGTTTGTCCTGTGAAACAAGAGTGAACTGCAGTATTGATGAGTGCTTTAAATAAGAGAATCTCCTCAAAACCCCGATTGGGATCGCATCGGATTTG